>JADGMU010000094.1:0-26070 GCA_016920895.1 Vaccinium myrtillus | reverse complement strand
GGTAGGGATCTATGGTGGTTTGCTTTCTTCTTTCTTTTGTTTTTCTTCTCCCCGGTGTTAGCTCGGCTATGAAGTCAGCTAACACCTGTGCCTTTATAGCTGTTCTTGCCGATATTGGATGTCAAAGTTGGCCATTTCACATGACCACTTCGAGATCCATGTTGAGAGATCAGCTCTTCGGAAAATTGCCTTCAGAGGGTACTCGGTCAGAACAATGACTGTGTGAGCCTGGAAATATGGAAGCAGCTTCCGAGATGCTGTTACGAGAGCAAAGGCCACCTTTTCAAGAGGGAGATATCTTGTCTCGGCTCCCGTCAAGGTCTTGCTTGCATAGTACACAGGTCGATGCTCGGTTCCCTCAGCTCGTACAAGAATCGAGCTGACCGCGTGTGGAGACACTGAAAGGTAGATGAACAGGTCTTCATTTTCCCGAGGTGTCTCTAGTAACGGCGGCTCGGTTAGATAGGTCTTCAGGTGTTGTAGAGCTTTTTCACATTCTTCTGTCCACTGAAATTTCCTCTTTCTTGTCTTGATCGATTGAAAGAGAGGGCGGCATACGTCGGCCGAGCGGCTGATGAAGCGGTTAAGAGCTGCTGCCATCCCTGTAAGCCTTTGAACTTCCTTGATCGTGCTCGATGAAACGAGCTGTTGTATCGCCGTTACTTGACTCGGATCTGTTTCAATACCCCTTCTTGTTACCAAGTGGCCTAGGAATTTTCCTGACCCAACCCCAAAAGAGCACTTCTCGGCGTTGAGTTTTAGGCCGTGCTGCTTCAATACCATGAACATCTTGCTGAGATCTGCAATGTGGCTTCCTTCCTGTACGCTTTTCACCACCATGTCATCGATGTATGCTTCCATCGTGTCCCCGAGCTGATCTTTGAACATCCGAGACACCATCTGTTGGAAGGTGGCCCCGGCGTTCTTCAGCCCGAAGGGCATGACTCGATAGAAATAAAGGCCTCTCGGAGTGATGAAAGCCGTCTTCTCCATGTCCTCTGTATCCATGAAGACTTGGTGGTAGCCCCTATATGCATCCATAAAGCTTAGCCGAGCGTGTCCTGCCGTAGCGTCCACGAGTTGGTCTATCCGAGGGACTGGGAAGCAGTCCTTCGGACAGGCGTCATTTAGGTTCGTGTAGTCTACGCAGACCCTTAGCTTACCGTTCTTCTTTGGGACCACCACCGTATTCGCCAGCCAAGTAGGGTATTGGACCTCCTGGATTGCTTCGGCTTCCAATAGTTTGTCAACCTCTGACTCAATCGCCTCGGCATGAATAGCTGAAGACCTTCTCGACTTCTGAATAACTGGGCGTCTCAATGGGTCAACGTTAAGCTTGTGTTTGATGAAGCTCGGGTTAACCCCTGGCATCTCATACGGAGTCCAAGCAAACACCTCAATGTTTGCCTTGAGAAAAACCACCATCTACTCCTTTTCGGCCTCTGTTAGGGAGGATCCGATTAGAAAGAAACGGCTTCCATCCTCATTGATTGGGACTGTAACGAGTTTTTCCACAGATTTTGCCTCGGCGGGTCTACCGACATCTTCCAAAACTGGTGCTTAGGGTACCTCCACCCACTGCACCTGCTTCGGTTTCTTTTTCTCCTTTCTGCCCACGGTTGAAATGTAGCATTTCTTTGCAGCTATCTGATCGCCTTTCACATCCTCCTGCTTTCCCTTCGCCCCAATAAACCGCAGCACCTGATGGTACGTAGATGTCACGGCTTTCATCGCATGGAGCCAGTTTCTTCCCAATATAATGTTGTAGGGGCTCGGTGAGTTAACGACAATAAACTCTACTTGTTGAGTTACCGAGCCAGTGATGACGGGAAGAGTGATTGTGCCGAGTGGATACACTGGTGTACCACTGAAGCCAAAGAGAGGGGTCTCGGATGGTTTAAAATCCTTGCTAGTGAATCCGAATCGTTTAAATAACGAGTAATACATTACCTCGGCTGCACTCCCTTGGTCTACTAAGATTCTTTCTACCTTAGCCTTCCCCACTTTGAGCGTAATGACGAGAGCGTCATTGTGAGGGAATTGAATTCCTTCTATATCCTTCTCGGTGAATGTGATTGTCCACTGAGACTCCTTAGTTGGGAACCTGCGTTTCGGTTGCTGTTTAACCGAGAGCACCTCTAATGCTTTGGTAGCTTGCTCGATTTCCTTGTGTACCCGAGCCTCCATCACCCTCGTAACCGGACCGTGGATCACGTGCATTACCACCACATCCTCATGGGCGCCTCCTCCTGCAGCTGCTCCCTGGCCTTGCGCCCGAGCCAAGGTCTTATCCTGGTCGATGTAAGCGTCCAGGTTTCCTGCCGAGACAAGGGATTCCAAGTACGCCTTGAATGGTCTGCAAGAGGTCGTGTAGTGACCTTGTTCGCGGTGGTAGGTGCAATAGACCTTTCTATCCTTGGTTTTATCTTGAGTTCCCATCTTGTGGTCCGGCCAATGATTTCAATGATTTCATGTGTCCATAACGCATCCCACAAGTTATTTCAGCGGATAACCAACTTCAACTCAAAAACTGCTATTTCCTAGAAGAAATTGAGTTACAATCCTTATATACTTTCGAAGATATACGAGTCTAGTTTCGGTATCAAAAGGAGGATTGAGATTTCAAGCTTCTTAGACAAAATTATGGCCGTTTCCGTAAGATGTGACAGTGCTGTCAGCACTGCGAATTTCATTACCACAGTTCGGTCTACCATTTTTCATATTTTCTGTACTTCAAATTAAATTCTGAAAATTTACCACAGCAAAGAATACATGTATAGGTATCTACAGTAAAATTTTCGTAAATTTACGGGTTCTGGAAAAATATCTAAAAAAATTCGGCCAAAATAGAGGCAAATTCAAGTTCCAACTCAAACATGTACTAAGAGCTACCTCAATCACGAATTTGAGGTTCCAACCCATAAATGTGTGCTATAATCAGCCATAAACACTAGAGAATAACGGATTGTTGATGAGTTTTTCAATAATCTTAAAGAGAACAAAGATACATGCAACTCACACTCATAAACACTTAAGAAAAGAGAAGAAACCCCTACTTGAATTGGGTTTTGAGCAAAACCCCCAATTTGAGTAAAACCCTAGCCTTTCAAACTTGAATCCCTCCGAAACGTGAACCTCCAAGCAGTCTTCACACCAAACTTGGACCCAAATAGCGTGAAGGTGAATGATTTAGGTTAGATCCATGAGGTTTTGGGTGATTAGGTTGAGTTGTTGGTGGAAGATCAGAGGAGAGAGAGAGAGAGAGCCGAAAGCTTTGAGGGAGAGGAAAGAACCGACGCCATTTTTTTTTGTGGAGAGAGAGAATGAAAATTTCATTCTCCTGTTAAGTTTAATAAGAGCATTTGACACACACACACCCCTCAAATTTCAATGGTGCACCCAAAAGCCCTAAACAAGTTTCTTTTTTTTTTTCATATTAACCCCATGTTCTAACGTAAAATGCAATGACACTATATTCCTAACTTTTTATTTTCTAAAAGTCTTATAGCAATTTACGGGTCATTACACCCCTTGCAATGGTAAGAACGAACAAGGCTCAAGCACAACTGCTTGACCTTGCAAACGCGACTCAGGAAACCTAGCTGCACATGCCTCCAAATTTAGCCTCCATCTTCAAACGGGCACCACCCACTCAACACATCCCTCAAGGATGCAAACGAAGATCCGCTTAAGTTCCACCCAGAGCTAAACACCGAACTCCACTACGAAGTTAATGGCCCAAACGAGCAACCTTCTTCAAACGGGCAGCTCCCACCCAACACATCCATTGCTGATGCAACATAAGACTTGCTCAAACTCCCCACGGAGCTAATATGCGAAACCCGCATACGCCGAATAGTTAAAACCGAATTATCAACCCAAATCTTTACGGCAACACCCAACATGAAGCGGTTCATAACAGCCTCCATAGTAGTATCCAAAAGGAGCATAACCAAAATAATCCGATTTAACTCACGAAAATAGTCTTTAATGGGCAATACCTTCCCTCATACGAAACATATAAAGGCGCTGCTTCAAATACAACTTTAGTCTCCTCCTCAACCTCTCATCATTCTGCTCCTCCAACAAAAACTTGAATAATCTTTGTTGAACAAGCAAAACACGCAACTCCACAAGCCATAGACTGGCGTTGCTACTTTACCATCCTAACTTCTCAACTCCGAGCCGTCATATTGCAATTAATACGATTACCCAAAATAAAAAAACACAGTATAAAACAAAAGCCTTGGATAAAAACACTGAGCTTTGATACCAGTTCGTTGTGACAGGCCACTGAGTTAGAGAAAACAAACTAACAAGCGAAAATCAAGGACACAAGATTTATGTGGTTCCCCTCCAAACACGAAACTCTAGAGGTACGTCCACGGGCGAAGAGCAAGAGAGGATTCACTATGGACGGGGAGAAATACATAGAGCCAAATATACCTGTAACTCTCAGTTGAAGCACCAACAGATATCTAGGGACAAATCTCTGAGGAGAGACCGCCAAAGCATCAAACGTCTCAAGAACTCAAAAGAGACACACAAAACTCTAATATCCAATCCCAGGAATTAAAGACTATCAATAGAACGACCAAAAAACCTAACACACTACGGGAAACCCCATGGGGGCTTTCTCAAAGGGATTCATTCAAGAAGTCCAAAGCCCTAGGAGGCCAAAAGGATCCTATTTAAAAGAAAGTACAAAAATTTAGGTTAAACCCCTAAAAAATGCGCAGCCACGCGCAATTCGTATGGAAGTCGATCAAAACTGCCCGGGCGGGTTTGATTTTCGCCTAGGCGAGATTGATTTCTGCTTAGGCGGGATTTCCAGAAAAACACCGAGAAATCTTGAAACTACCAAACCCGCCTGGGCAGCTCTAAATCCCGCCCAAGCGATTTTTTCATAAACACATCCTCAATCCAAAATTGCAAACTACTCGCAACAAATTATGCACCTTTCTTCTAACGTCTAAAATTTAAGGCATAATTCCAACAACTGAGAAATTGTTGAGAAATTTGGTGGGTAAAGCCTTGTTGGGAGTTTTTGCGATGCATCGATCCCGCCATCGCTTCCGCTCTGCCGGCTTGCACAAAGCCTAAATTTCTGGGGAGTATCAATGGAGTCCACTACATTCGTTGGGCCCAATATATATTAAATGACTCATATCCAGCCTTTTAAGTGGTGAGTCACCTAATCGTATATTAAGGTCCAACCATATTTATATTTTTCCAATCTGGGATTTAACCTTCACATGTTCCAACAAATCTCCCCCTCGTGTGTGAACCGTTCATTAAGCCTTACCCATTTCTTTGCATCAAACTCTCCCTTGATTCTGATCTACACTCTCAACTTAATCTTATAAACTAAGCTTGTTAGGCACCAACTCCATCGATTCAGAGCTTTCCATTACAACACTCCAACATCGAGCCACCTTGCTACATCGGGAGTCACCTAAATATTCACTCCATCAACTCAGATCCATCCATTATACTCCATTGCAAGCCAACGTGCCCATTCACTGGCACCATGCTCCCCGACGAGTCAACGTGCAGCATGCTTGTGTTCCATTCGCTTGCAACGGGCACACCCCATCACCTGCACAATTGGATTTCCCGCTCCATAGAGTGTTCTATGTACAAGCACATTCATGGCGCGCAGAGAGTCTGCCCATAGATTGTCAATCATGGGCTCTGATACCACTTATTGGGAGTTTTTACAATGCATCGATCCCGCCATCGCTTCCACTGCACCGGCGTGCACAAGGCCCAAATTTCTAGGGAGTATCCACGGAGTCCACTACATTCGTTGGGCCCAATATACGTTAAATGACTCATATCCACTTAAAAGGCTAGTGAGTCACCTAGTTGTATATTAAGGTCCAACCATATTTATATTTTTCCAATGTGGATGTAACGCCCCCAAATTTTGGGCACGTTAATTATTATTACAAATCATAAATAAGTTCAACCTTGAACTTTAATACAAATAATAATGTCCTCAAACACTATATAAATAATAACCGGGGTGGTTCTAGGTCTTTGTCTATCCCTGCGCCGGGTCATTCCCCACTCCGGCAGCGCTGCCTGCTCCATAGGACTGATCTCCACAGTATCGATCATGTCCATCTAGATAATCTGACATAATACGTCAGAGTCGCCCAAGCAACATCGTGGTTTTATGTTAGGGTTACACAAGTCCAACACCATGAGCAAGGCCCAGTAGTTCACTACGCTAAACTTCTAAGTAGCAATTCTAGAACAATAAGTTCATAAACAGTATATAAAACTTGTGAACAGTAAACCATGCAATACATCGTGCGTGTCTATACGGATCAGAGTAAACATGCGCAGAAAACAGTATCTCATTTCAGTATCTCAAACTGTGCCACATGTCATTTCTTCAAAACAATTTCTCATTCAGTTTCTCAAACTTAACTCATTTATCATTAGTTTCCCCAAAAAAAAATCGTTATTTCTCATATCGGTGCCTCTTTCAGCATTCTTATTCAAATTTCATATATCTCCCATCACTCGAAAGTTATTGGTCCGTTTACGCCTCCTTTCAGCTGACGGTTCCAACCTTTCCGCTCGAGGTTCCGGTTATCGTGCCTCACCGAACTTAACAGCCTGTTTGCACGGTCCGTCCACCCCGCGACTCACACGACACAGTCCCGGCCGCCTTGCATCACCGAACTTAACAGCTTGTTTGCAAGATCCGTTCACCGTGTGTTGTGCACGCTTAGCCCAAACATCCTAGTTCTCTCCGCGAACTGGAAGTGGCGCTCTCGCTGCACTACCGTATCAAAACCATTCCTCCAAATTCTCTCCGCGAATTTGAGGTGGCAACAAATCCATCTCATCTCATTTCATCACATTTCAGTTCATTTCCCGAAAATTTCATTTCTCATTTCAAAACCCATTTTCATTCTCATCTCTATTTCTCATCAACAACTATTCAATTTCACATCCGGTGTCATAACGTATTGTGTACGTGCTCAATGTCACATGCTCAAATTCATGCCCATGCAATATTCCATAATTCCTCTCTAAAAATCATATTTCTCCAAATACATATTTCTCACATAAAATCATACATTCAATACATCAACTCTCTCTCAAAAAGAATAATATTTCCTCTAGAAATTTTTCCACATAAAATCATACATCTTAATGCACCAACTTTCTCCAAAAATAACATTTATCCAATTCTCTCAATTATTAATTCTCATAAAAATCTCATTTCTCCTTATCTTCTTTCAAAACTATTTTATTTCTCTCAAAAGAAATAAAACTAATCAACTTGCTCTTTCTAAAAATAATTTAATCACAACTCCTTTTCTAGAAATTTCTTGCCATAAATCAACTCCACTAGTTATGAATTTTCTAAAAACATTTAATCTCTCCAAAAATATACTCTTTATGATTCTAGAAAACTTTTCTTTCTAATAAACTTAAACAACACATCATTTTCTATATCTAGAAAAATCACAATTTTCTCTCTAGAAAATTTAATCAACTCCATTCACTTCTTTTCTTTTCATCATAGCCATAAAATATACTCACAAATAATTTAGTAAAAACATTTCTAGGAATCATTTATGAAAACTCTCTTCATATTTATTTAGTAAAAACTCCATACTTTCTTACAAAAATTTCCATAAAACAATAGACATCTCTTTCTAGTAAGAACAAGTCCCTCATTAAAATAAATTAATCCACTTATTTAAGAAATATCATCTCAATCAACAACCAATGATTTAATCAACTAAGATTAACTAGTTCTTCCATGAAATATTAACATAATAATACTAGAAACTTGTCTAGTGATATACACATCTTCTAATCTCTTCTAATCAACTTCTAATCAACTTCTAATCACTTTAATCTTACTAATCCCACTTCTAATTTCATGAAAAACCACTCTAATTAGAACCTTATTAACATTCTTGTTGATCTTTCAACATGAAATCCTCTTTCTTAAACACTAAGAAACATGCTTAGTAACTTAATACATGCATAAATTAACTCAATCAAACTCTAAAATCATGCTTAGAAACTTAATTAGAATAACATAATAGAACTAGAAATAACTAATTAGAAGATTAGTTTAGTAAACTACCTTAATTTCCGGGTGTAAACCGGAAGCCGAAAAGCTATCCTTTGGGGTAGAGGCTCCTTAATCTATCTTACTTTCTTACTAATTAACTTAGTAAGAAGTTAATTAGGCCCTAAATAAGTTGGCTAAGTGGTGGTGGAAGTTGATGGTTTGTTGGGAATAAGAGAGACAAATAAAGAAGGAAAGTGTAAAGTGGTCCAAAGAATAAAAGGGTGGGCTATTTATAGCCAAAATGGGACCTCTCCTTTCCTCTTGCAATTTTCGGTACACACCCCCTCTCTCTTGGCCGAAAGTTTCACTCCATTTGGGAGAGTAAATGGTGCAATTAATTGGCACATGGTTAAGTACAATGTAGGTTACACCTTGCACTCTAAGTCTAGGCTAGGTCCTAGGTTGTTCTATACTTGCAAGCAAAGTAATTGTGGGAAGATGCATGGAACCAAGGTGAGAAACTATAGTGGGGGAAAAATATGCTCTTTGTTGTGTAGGCTTTTGCATGGTCACCTTAGTTATGGGGTATTTTTAGAACTAATAGACACAATATGCATGTGAATGCAATAAATAGCTAGGGGGTAGCCTTAGTGGGCTAATAGTAGGGGGAATAATCCTCCCTAAAACATGGAACCATGTTTCATGGAAACTTGGGGGCCAAGGCCTAGTCTAATAGGTCTAGGTTGTGTAGATTGTGCCCAAATGCATGTATTGTGTGGGTATGTGTAGGTTACTCCTAAAATAGCAAGGCTTATTCTAACTAGTTTTGGGTACAAAACCTTAGCTTAGGAAACTTCCCTCAAACCTCACTTACTTGTGCAAGTGAACTTGCATTAACTCTTGCATGTGCAAGAGTACACATTCATGCACACACCACTCTTACTCTCTCTCTCTCTCTCTCTCTCTCTCTCTCTCTCTCTCTCTCTCTCTCTCTCTCTCTCTCTCTCTCTTGGTCAAAGGCCAAGTTCCAAGGTATAGTGGGGAGAGAACCAAGACGTACCGAGGTGGTTGGATGGAGTAATGGTGTTGGTTGGGGTGGTTCCGAGTATTAAAGACGGTCTCCGGGTGTTACGGTAGTGTAACGGATGTGTTACTCGGTCTCGCACGTTCGTATGCACGGCTAGAATTCTAGTTATTCAAATTAAAAAGATTAATTAATAATTTAATAGAAAAATATTCCGATTACTAAGAAAATAAAATTAATTATCGAATTATTAAACGAAATTTTTATTCGCGAAAATCCGGGTCGTTATAGTGGAACTTAACCTTCATACATGTTCCAACAGTTTCAAGTGCCATTAATTTCTATCTTTTTTGTCTTGATGATTTGTTTCTACCACAATGTCAACAAGCTTTGGTTCTTCAGTTCCTATTGTTGGAGCAATGGGGTCAAGCTGAGAAAGACGAGTGCTCTTTTTATTTACTGTTTTTCTGACCATTGCCATTAGGGGATGGTTGACGTAACCATCGTTGGAGGAGTAGCCAGTAGGAGAGTCTTTTAAAAAAGGCTAATGATCTTCACAATCATACATCTAGATAATACATGTTTGTACCCTTTTTTTCCACTAGTCGGGACTCATCTAATGCTAAAGGAAGCTCCGTCTGGACTTCTCAAAAAAATTGATAATACCTAAGGGATTTCGACATGATATCTAGGAGCCAAGAAACTCCCAAGTCCCGAACATTTGACCACTAGGCCAAAACCTTTGAAGTTTGCTCTCTCCTGAAATGCTGTTATTCTCTTTTCCAGCAACTTTTGATGTCACCTCAGCTTATGTCTACTCATGAAGAGGGCGGTCAAAGGGGCTGTAGGCAGAGGAAGACTTACCATGGGGCATGTGGTGTCACATGCGCCCACTCAAATCCATATACTTTCTTCACTCAGCTACCCTCTGGTCGATTTAAAACTATAGGCATACACATTTGGATGCCTTCTTGATGATCCAAACCATTTACATTGTAGAGACCATCAAATGATTTGGCTAGAAAACAAATTAAGTTGATTGGAAACCTGTGTAATAATTGGATGAGAGTAATTTATTTTTGCAAAAAATTGTTAGATAGTTAATTTTTTCTGAATAAGAGTATTTCGATGAAGTGGTACATTAATTCTATTTGACAAGCACTATCATATGAAAGTCATGAGATATTTAAGAACGTTTGAAAACGTATGGATATAAATGGCTTTCCATAATGGTGGTTATTAAGAGATCTAATGTGGTATAGTTGTAATGGACTGTTAATTTTCTTAAAGGTTATGAATAGCCATGTACGGTACCAGATCCTCTGTGCCCAAAACTCCTGTGCCTCTGTGCTGAGGGGTTTTGGGCCGTTGGATTGTGATTTTTGTTTTAATGTTTTAATTTTTCTGGGTGATCCAATGGCCGAAAAACCCCTCGGCACAGGGGTTTTTCGGCACAGAGGATCTAGGTTCGCCACGTACCCCCACTATAAGAAATTCCTTGCTCCGCTACTGGCCGTAGGGATTAGTCCAATCAAAGTATGCGCAAACAAACTTTGCATCAACAGAAGAAAGAAATTAGGAGCGGGAGGGGCAGGACTGGTAAACCCATTATCCGATGGGGGTGGGGCAAGGAATACCCATCTATTACCCGTTCCGGTTAGGGGCGGGGGTGGGGATAGATTTTCGGGTCTGGGTATTGAAAAACCTGCCCCGCCCCATTGTCGTTCCTACTAAGGGCGCATGTTCTTCACTGACTCACAAAACTCAAGTTTTAGCTCCCAAATGATCCGGTGTTCAAGTGACAAAGCTTTTACTCTACAATTAAGGAAAATATACAAATATGTGCGCATGTTGCTATATATATGGACTAGAAAGTTATCTCGTAATTAGTAACTGAAGCAATGGATATATACGATATGAGAAAAACTTGGGTGCCGGCTAGGAACCACGTGGCATTACCCAGCGTGTCTTTCGACCGTCCAAAAGTACTTTGGATGGTCCAGATTTTAGGGAGAGAAATAGAAGAAGAGAGGGGAGAGAGGGACAGAGAAATCTAGGTAGTCGAAAACACTTTTGGACGGCTGAGATACGCGCTCAGGCACTACGTGTGCGGTATCCTATTTGCACCCCCAATTTTCTCATAGGAGATGATTGAGGAATGAGAATTCAACATTTATATTTCAGGAGGAAGATAAGCGACATAATCTTCTTATGTTTATTTTGGATATAGTTGAGCGCTCCGAGAAGTTGAAGAAGATTTTATGGGTAAATTTAGTATGAAAAAAAAAAAAAAAAAAAGAACTTCAGATTTTGAAAACGAACGTCCGTAGTAAACTTAGGTCTGGCTTTAACGAAATCCCTTGTAATATTTACCGAAATCCACTTTGATTTTGAACAGCTAGCTGATTGACCATCATCGAAATCCCTTGTAATATTTAACTCAATAAAGATTAAAAGATTATAAACAAAAACTCTCAAAGTTTTGCATTCAGTTTACTTGTAAATTGTCACCTCCTGCCCTGTATTAGATCGGGGTCAGGCCTAAGGCCTTATACATTGTTATGGGCTGGTCAAAAGCATATCCTGCAAAATAAAAGGCCGGGGCTCCCAGCCCATTGGTGAACTGGCTCAGGTTAGTCTTCAAGGCCCACCAGTCACCCTCCAAGTCACCTGTACACACGGAAATAAAGCCCCAATGTTGACACTCCTCCAAAATTAATTTCGTGTACGAAGGAAGCCGAAAAAACTCACTTGGGGTTGATTCTGAGTTCTCGAAATAAGAAGGCTGAACTTGTATGAGTTGTTTTTCTTTGCCCCTTATTTGCTAGTAGTATTTTTCTAGACGAGAAGAGATACAGGCATCGAGTGATATTTATACTAACAAGTAACAATTGTACGAAATCTTTTACACTGAATATGTGGGACCCACTTATGGATGGATCAACCCACAAACTCTATGTGAGAGAGTTTGTACAAATGTTTGAAGCCTATTTCTCTGAATCTCTTTCAATCTCAGTCTAAAAAGCTTTCAGTCTCACTATAGAATTGGCGAGGCATGCATCTTAAACACACTCAAATCAAATCGGGTTGATTTGTCCTAACGCACGCTGGCTTTCTATCCATTGGGTCTGTAAGAAAAAGGTTAGGGTGACTCAAAGGAATACCACAATTACATATTGAATTTGGATACCATCTAATGCAGTAATTTATATGATTTTTTTTTTATCAGCATATTATCTACATGATGGTCACAACATCATCTAATGATTCTTGGAAGATATGTGTGATTGGTCTATATAAAAATAACAAAAATCCAGCATACAATAATGGTTCTGGTAATGTCCAGGTGCTAAGGAGGACAGAAGGTTCTTTCTCTACCTCGCCTGTGAGCGTCCTTTAAAGGTGGCCTTTTAATGGTTGCACAAGATACCTATTGCTTCCAACTGCTGCTAATTTATGTAGACCCACCTACCCAAGCAAGACAACCAAAGTTTCTTCCACCTATTTTTAGTACTCGATTCGTGGATCAGAAATAGAAATGATACTGTTGTATGCATGGAGGAACAAGACGAGAAATGTACAGGTACAAAATGCCCTAGAAGACTGGACTACAATGCCCCGTTTCTGTCAACGCGGCGCCCCAATGGTGCCGCCAGTTTACAATTTGTGCGGGCAGCCTCAAGAGGTACTTGGCGCGATACAAGCAACAGGGTACCATTTTCTTGGGAACAGATTCCTGGAAAGCCTAAAGAAGTAGGAAACTGTGACACTGTTGACATTGATGTGCCCACTCCAAAGCTCCCACCAAGTAGATGGAACCCGCCAAAAGAAACAACAAAAGTACGTAACCGAGATCAATGTCACGTTGATAAAGATAATGATGATGATGAGGAGCTGAACAGCGACGAAGGCTGTGATGGTGATGTTGATGATGATGGGCATGATGTTTTCTCAGACGCTATCGACATGTTCTCACTAGGCGAATCAACATATTGCAATGGAATAGGAAGGCTAAATTTGGAAATTGAGGGGAGTAGGGGTGCTCAATCTCCGAGTTTCATCATCCAGCGATTTCTGCCAGATGCTGCTGCATTGGCTGCATCATCGTCTGCTTTAACTATTGCCAAGAATTTGAACAAAAGGATTCCTCCATCAGGCAATTCCAGTGGGCGATCATGTGTTTCACAACCCTACCCTTCACCAAAAAGCTGTGGCTTCGACATTTTCTTCCCCTGGCGGTTGAAGCCCAAGCCTTGTGGACTTAAAAGCCCAGTCTGTCAAACATCTATTCAAGCGAAATCCCAACGGAGCACGAGAAGAAAGAATAATGCATAAAGATCAAAGAAATGACGGTAAACAAAGAGGGTGTAGTATGTTAGTATTCAACCAGGATCTTCAATGTGATCAGAGTTGTTGCATGAACTAGGGGCGCTTTGAATCAGTGTGGAAAAATTTGCTTATGAATTTGCAGCAAATGTACAGGAAGTCAGCAAGCAATGAAACAGAAAAGGTCTATAAACCGAGCAATGAGGCTCCTGCTGTTGATGCAGGGGAGAGTCATAGTCTATGCGCTGCATTTGGAATTGTATATCGTTTATAAGTTGATTCATCGAAAATGTTTGTTTAGCATGTCGGGTAATGTGGTGTTGTGGAAGCAATCAGGTAACACTAGAGAATGACTCCATAATTATTTTTATTCTGATTCCTACCTCTCTTATTAACCTGCAGTTTTCAGATTACTGTAATATGAAGTGAATGGTGCTTTAGAAATAGAAAGAGTAAGGATTGTTTTAAATGCTTTTTTATGTACAACTAGAAAGTAATAAAGATTATAATTGGATAAATATCTGTGGATTGTTATTGATAGAGATTAATCGGTTTTTTCCATATGCATTTACAATCCCCTTTTTTTTCATTTTTGTTATTGTATTGACACGGCAAGGAATGAAGAAGATTAGAGAAACAATCAAATATCTATGTGACTAAACCTCGCCCGTTTCAGGCCAAAGAAGTTTATGAACGAACTATTGATAATTCAAGCAGCAAAGCTATTAGGTGTATATCTGTTTTCCATTCCTACAGGGGGATAATGCTTACAGACCCAATCCGTTTGTGCAAGTAGTATGTCCTATTTAGGCTGCATTTGGATGCTCCTGAATAGTAACTGACAACTGACAAGTTAAGGGTTGCCTCTGAATGAGAATCTGCAGAAAGATGAATGAAATGAGAACATTCAGTTTCATCCTTGAAAAATCATGTGGTGATGTGTTTCTTTTAGCAATTTGAAGTACTTCACTAGCGATATTTTGCTTTCATAAATCTAAATTAGGTGCATGCATGTTATACCAAGTTACGAACATCGATAACATCAATATGTTGCTTGGAACTTCCAAACCACCATTGTACCAGAAAAAAATAATGACTTTCAAATGACATCATACAAAACATTGGGTTCTAAAATGCCGAAGACAGATACTAACGTGGACACGGACTGAAACGCACACGCATTAAGACGCGGGACATGAAAATTGTAAATAAATGAGGACATGGACACAGCTGGGACACGGTAAATACACGCACGCATCCCCGCGTGCGAGCACACATACACACATTCACGCACACACTTGAGTTATGCATATGAACATTCAATCCGGAAACTACCAAAACAAATAGTATCTTTATAATTTTTTTTTTATCAGCACCTTTATAATTCTTATTATTTCCTCTCTCTAACTTTCCCCTTTTCTTCTCCTTCGAGACCCTTCCAACAGTGTGTTAGATCTTGGGGTGGGGGCTTCCCCCCCCCCCCCCCCCCTCTTTCTCTCTCCCTCCCCCCTTCTACCCCTCCGCCGGTGTGTCCTCCACCCCATCGGCACCGGTCTTTGCGTCTTCGGCCTTGAGGGCTTGGTGCTTAGATCCCCTTTGACGTTTTCTGGCAGAGGAGTGATTCGGCTTCGAGGTTTCAGACCGGCGAGGTGAAGATGGAGCGTGATGGTCCGGTGTTTAGGCGGCTGTCGGTGTGGCGAATAACGGGTGAGGAGTTTTGTTTCTTTTTTGTTTTGTCCCGACTGGGTTTCCTAGTCCGGCTGCTTTGGTCCCGGTCTGGTTTTCCAGATCCGGTGGGTGGGATGGTGGGAATAAAGTGTATTTCATTTTCGTTGTAGTTGTTGTTGGCCGGAGTTTTTCTCTGTTGCCGGAGTTGTAGATTTCTTGTTGTGCGCTTGCCGGCTACGGCCGTGTTAGGTGGGGATCGTAATGTCCAGAAATGGCAACATCCCCGGATCGGCTCGTGGTTTTCCTTGCTTGGTTGGCATAGCGTTGTTGTTCCGTTGTCGGATTGGGTTTGTGCGTTATTGGCACATCGTTGTCCAAGTTTTTCTTGGCTGTCTTATGTGTAATCTGTTCTTGTAACCTGATCTTGGATTAATGGAAAATCTACAATTTCCTTGTCAAAAAAAAAAAAAAAGCTAAATGAGGGTTTTCTTTGGTCAAATTTTATTATTCTTACTTTTCTTTGATGTTTTTGGAATATCATAACTTCGGAATAAGCTTTCAATATCATGAATCAATCCGTACCACATTTCTATTTGTGTCCAAGTTGAGACACTGGTGTCCCCGAAGTGTACCCGGTGTGTCCCCCTGCTTATAAATGATTAAATACATTTGGCACACCACGTGACTTGTCCCATTCGTGTCCTCGGCATGTCATGTGTCCCCAGAATGTCTAACACAAGTACAATGAGCAGTTAGAAGCATCGGTTCTTCATAGCTAAAATGTATCAGAAGTACATTATGCATTGCTTGAAGTTAAACTCGTGTTCAATTTACTGAAACAAATAATCTTTTGTACTAAAGAAACTGCCTGGAGTTAAAGAGTTATGTTTTTAATAATGAACTGGCGAATTTTTACCATACCAAACCTGTTAAAGCTTATCCAGTTCCTCAACTTTCAATAGTAATATTCACTATTGCCCATGAGACCTGACAAAAAAGTAATGAAAACACATAGATCAAAGGTAGACAACATTTCATAGAAGTTCCAAACCCTACTCAACGGATAAATACAGACAATAATTCCATCATAGTATCATGCATCAGATGAGAGGACAACAGAGTCAACAGTCCAAGCAAAAAGAAAATGGGCAGCCCGTTTTTCCATTTCACATTTGTATTTTTCGATTATGGCTGTTTGGGAGCTGATTATGGAATGAATTTTGTCAAAATGCATTATCATAAATGAATTGCCGCATGTAGATCACAAAAATAACTTCTTGAGAAGCTTTTTCAAATTGTGATTATATTTTCACTCACAAAACCCTATACAAACACTTCTACGAATTCTCCTTATAATCCAAAACTCTATAATTTACAATTCAAAATCTAAAAGATAATTTCCTCCCGAACAGCCCTAAATTAGGTAAAAGCGACCAGAGAGTGACAAAAATGAGTCATGAGAAGATACAAAGACAAAAGGGGTAACTTGAAACAAAACAATTTGTACCAACATAATCAAAACAAGGAGATTAGTGGTATGCAAAACAATTCCCTAGTTTCCAACATAATCAAACTCATGAAACAGGTCCTAATTCGTATTTTTAATGAAACTGTTCAATAGGGTCTGGGATGGGATGAGCTCTTCTCCAGTCCAGTTTGCCCATTTGTGGGCCCTTCCCAGGCCTAGTTTGATGATCCAAACCGTTCAAATTTCAGAGCTCATTGAGGACATCAATTATTTTAGAAATTAGGTTGATTGATTAACGTTTGATATGATTTCAGAACATATGGAATGGATTGAACAGATAGACGTCATTTTTTGGCGTGACAAACATAGATGGGCATGCTCCAAACTGAAAAAATGGTGTACTTCTGGAGAAGCTCCTTCAATTCTGATTACTCTTTCACTCACTAAACACAATAGAAACACTTCTACACAATCTACATGTAATCCAAAAATCAATAGTACACAATTAACAATCCATAATGCAAAAATAATTGGCACCGAAAACCCTCTAAATTAAAGGTAAAAGCGATGATAGAAGGAGAAAAATGAATAACGAGAAGATGCAATGACAAAAGGGGTAACTTGAAACAAACATAAGAACGTCCGAAAGAACAAAAGGAGATTAGTGGTAAGCCAAACAAATTTCATAGTTTTTCCAAGATAATCAAAAACTTGAACTAGAAAGGGCCAAAAATGAAATTTCCCTGATCAATCAAAAGAGACGTGATTAAAGAGTAGAAGCAAAGAAAGTTACCGGCTAGGACTGCAAATGAATTGAAGAAAACAAACTTGATTGGGATTTCAACTGATAGATAATCAGGATCGCAAGTCATCTTTCTCGTGGAGAGAGAGAAAGAGACGGATTAGATTTTGGAGTTTAATCTAGGCTTTATTTATTTTTCCTTCAATCTGAGATCGATAGGCCAAAAAAAATGCTCTCTTGAAGGGTGAACGTCGACAGCAGGATTCGAACCTGCGCAGGCAAAGCCCAACAGATTTCGAGTCTGTCTCCTTAACCACTCGGACATATCGACATTACGTACTAAATTTTGTAAGTAGATTATTTTATTAACGCAGCCAGTTGTTCAGTGTCATTCAGTCTTCTTTTCCTGATTGTTTTGGGTACACTGTGCACTTCTAATAAAGCTTCTTTGACAAAAAAATAAAACAATAAACTGATTTTTTCAATTTATTTGTTGTCGTTATTTTAAAAAAAAATTATACTCCTATTTATTAGTTTTGCATCAAATTTTTGTGGTTTATTGCTTTGGCTCGACGAGACGAATCCAAAAAGTACTGGTTTATTTTCGGCTTTATCAAAAAAAAAAAGTTTTGACCATAATTTTATACTTTTTGGATTTTCTCGTCGAAACAAATCAATAAACCACGAAAACTTGACACAAAACTAGCAAATGTAAAAAAAAATTGAAAAAAGACAACGAATAAACCAAAAAACCGGTTTAAACTTTTTTTTACCAAAAGAGGCCATCTCACTTTGTAATTTGCATCTTTTCAATTAGTGTGCTAAATGAAGTTGTGGCACTGTAATATAATGGATTAATGTCTTGCAACCGTCCATATGCTTTTAAGGTTTTTAGAATGGGAATTTCCTTGCAAAACTGATTTGGGTTATTTGAATAGTCGCAGGGCCGATCCTGAGGTTTTCGGGGCCCTAAGCAAACTTGTGAAATGGGGCCCTAAGTATTCGAAAAAACAATAATTTTTTTTTTTGCTCAATTTGAAGAAAAAAAGTTAACCTCCAAAAAGATATCCTTAAGGAATGCAAGCATGCAATACATAAATTTTGGTCGGTTTAACTAAAGTGATTTTGCTAATTTTATTAGAGTAGGCGTGGTCATACAACAGATTATAATTTATATTCATCTTTATTGCTAAGCACGCGATTGACAAAAACATTTGAAGGACCACCAATTATTTTTTATGTCAAGCTTCTACATGTTGAAGTATTAATTGTATACTCCTACTTTGCAATGAAATATACAATCTCACTCATTTTTAGATTGTCTTTAAGTATATTTTTTTGTTCAATAAAGAATCAACAGAATGAACTTTAAGGCAAGCTATTTGTAACGGAAAAAATAGAAAGCTTTAAGGCAAGGTATTTGTAACCGGAAAAAAAAAAAAAAAAAAAAAGGAAGCTTAAAGAAGCTAGCATGATTGGAACCATTGACATCGTGGTATAGCCATCAAGCTACCCAGCTCTTGCCATTCATGTTACGTGCTATATTATAATTATTCGTTACTTTGAATTGGGGGCTCTATTTTTGGGCCCAAAATGGGGACTCGAAGCATCCGCCTTATAGGCTTGGCCCCAAGGCCGGCCCTACCTACACTATGTATATTTAACAGTATTGTTTCTTAAATCTCACTTTGCAATTTCTCACTTTAATGTGCAAAATGAAGTTGTGGCACAATAATCTATATAATAAGGAAGAACGGTTTTTGAATTCCTTATAAATCTTAATCTTTCATTCTAATCCTACGGTTAAGAAAGTATTTAAATTTTCTACAAATCTAATCTGTTCATTTTTGTTTCCAATAGTACCTTAAGGAACGGCTAAGATCAACTCTCAAAACATAGCGATCATGTCCACTTCTTTTCTTCTTTAGACTGCCCCATGTCTCTCTCTCTCTCACCCTGAATCGCACGATCTCCTCCACAATTCTTTCCTTTTTGTTTACAAAATCATTTATACCTTTTCTACCATTCCCTTTCTTATTCACTCTTTCATCTCTGTGTAACCCTCGAATTTCAATTATGAAAGTTGACAAATTTTTAGTCATGTAGTTGTTATAGGTATTTCTAGTCACGGAATAAATGTTTCGAAAGATTGTCCCGCCAAAACATTTGCCCTTTGAGTATTATAATTAGACATGTATGCAATATGCTATGGGCATACAAATCAAAGTTATCAATCTTGTACTGGTCAACGTACCATTTTTTCTACTAAGTGCGTACCGGTTCCGGTATGTGTCTCTCGCTACTGTTTCGGATCTACTGCTATAAATATTTTATACGACGTCTTATAAATTTTATCTAGCAAAAAATAGTATTCTTTTAAAAAATATAAACAATTAATTCATCTTTCAAACAGTTGGTACAAAATTACCAAAACAACAGAGATAAGAGAAGTGTTTTTGAGAGATGCCCTGAATTTTGAGCCACCTACTCTTGCAATACAACTGCAAGTCTGCAACACACAAATATTTCTATCAAAACTCACTTCTTAAAAACTTAAAACATTGGTTAAATTATGGAGCTTATTATTATTTTGAAGAGTAAAAAAAAAGATTTTATTGATCTTTGGAAACAAATTACTAAGATTGAACACTAAACGTGACACAACTCTGAAAGGATAGTCAGATTTTGAAACTCTGAATGCTTGAAAACATCGAGCTTGTAATTTTGCAACTGAAAATGTAGTTTCTCTTGCTTTGTGAAATCAGAAGGATAATGGCTTTGTTTGGATAGGCTTTTAAAAACTTTTAAAAAATGAGCCCCTTCAACACTATTAGAAAATGGGGTCCACCTCAACCATTGAAAATTCAAAGTCTGCCATTGCGAGGAATCAATTTTGTCTCCAAAACACCAACTTTCCTCGCGAAAAGTATTGGTGAGGAAAATTTTCCTTGCCAGTTTTCCTCGCCTATACCTCGTCGCAAAAGGTATTAGCGAGGAAAATTTATTTTCCTTGCCAATTTGGCACAATTAGTGACAAATATTTTCCTCGCTAATTTGTGAAGAATTCGTCGCCTGTTATTTTCCTCGCCAAAAAGAAGTTTTGAGGAAAGAATCGGCGAGGAAATGATTTTCGTAGCTGAAGTCCATACAAAACTTTAAAAAAAATGGAACACGCCCATTTGTTACCCGTTTATGCTGTTGCGGAAACTCGAACCACCGACGTCACCTGTGCAACACCTGACTACCATTCATCACGCCACATTCCATTACGGTTGCCATTGTCAAACTTTTAATATATATACTCTTATAAGTCTTCTTAATTACCTTTCAAATTTGTTTCCTTTCTATATATTTATGATTCTCTCCACTCTTTTAGTCCTTTATGTTCCTAAACTTTTTTTATAACCGGATGTCCTGACTAGTTTGCGCGCACCTAAGCTAATTCTAAGGCCTTCGAAAATAACAACTGGGCATAAATTCCAATGAACCCAAGGTTTGGGATTGTTTGTAGGCCTAAACTTATTTCATCAAAGTTTATATTTTTGAAAATATGGTATTTTTTGGTGGTAAACCTGTTTTACTGCGTATGTACGCCGTAACAATCTTTTATTCAACTATTTATGACAATAAAATAGTTGTTAAATTATGTTTATTTTTTCAAATGGGTTAATCAAGTTGTTTTTTAATAGGTTTGTCACGATTTAACTTCGTGATGTTTTTTAATACAATATTACTTCGAGACTATTAAATTTATCCTTAAGTTTCTTGGTACTTTTGTTTTGAATAATTAGTTATTTCTACGAGATGGATCAAAATAGTTAGATTAATTAAATTAATCAGTGATTGTGATTTTGATTGTTTTTTAAAGCATGAATCCCTAATTAGATGCGATGGAACACCATAAATGAAATATCTATCAAAGTGTATAAAATTACTTTATTGTTATACTATATTTTTAATCAAATATTCCAAAATGCATATCTTTTAGCCTGCGAACTCCCCGGTCATTTGTTCGGTTCATATTGTTGTTACAATTTCTATAATGTATTTTTATTTAGATAAACCTTTATGAAAATTTGTAATTTTTCATGAATGCTTTGGTTTTTTAAATTTCAATCATTGTAAAGAAAATTGAAAAAACAACTGGCAAACTTAAAAATTACATCGTTTGATATAATCTAAAAATAAGTTAAACTTTTGAATAAACTATTGATTTCTATTGAGAATAATTGAATGCACAAAAAGAGACAAAAATATTTTTCATTTTTATCATTACTAGAAATTGTGGAAAAAATCAAAATGTTAAATTAGGTCTTATCATTGGAATAAGACAACACATCTACACATAATTGTTAATAACTTATACGAGTATATCAAAATCTAAATAGTCATAGATAAGGCAAGGAAATATTTCCTCACCTAAATTAACATTTGGCGAGGAAACGGGGATTTTGTCGCCTAAAGGGTGCATTTAGCGACGAAACAAATTTCCTCGCCACATGTAGCCTTTTGGCGACAAAATATGTTTTCCTCGCTAGAAAAGGCGAGGAAAATAAAATTTTCGTTGCTAAAAAGGTACATTAGGCAAGGAATTATTATTTTCTTGCAAAATGTTCCCTTTTGGCGAGAAAATATATTTTCCTCGCAAATAATGTACATTTAGCGACGAAATCTATTTTCCTCGCCTGATTTTGTCGCGTTAGGTAGTTTTTGTTGTAGTGAACACAATGGTCTGGCCATAGTTTAGTATTTGTGTTTTTGTTTTCCTCTTTTTGCCTTCTGTTCTCTTTCTTTTTCTTTCTCGTCTATTTTTTACTTTTATTCTTTTGAAAGATTATTGGGAAGAGATTGAAAAATTTTCACCTTAACTTTCTTGGTGAAAAGTCAATTTTGGAGAGAAAATATTATATTTAGACCTGATTGCAAATATCTCAATACTTTAGATATGAAGTAGGTTGTTTTACAGGTGTAGTCGTGTAGAGACGATATGAACACGCTTGGGATCACCTTTAGAGCATTTCCACGTCTTACCCAAATTTGAGTAAAAAACATGATTTGTTATGTAGCACTCCAATGGGTAAAAGCAAATCTAGGCATAAATTTGAGTAAAAGCCTCATTAATGGCACTGTTGTAAATTTGAGGGAGAGCAAATGACCTTCAAAATTTGATGTTGGGTTTGGTTCTCACCAAATTTGGTGAAGAATTTAAGTAATATTAAATTTGGTGAAAATTTAGTAAAGTAGTGGAGTAAGGTTTTTGGTGTTTTTTTTTTGGTACTTAAATTTGAATTTGATGTAAAATTTGGGTAAGAAGTGGAGATGCTCTAAGCGAACAAATGAAAGTGACCCAATTTGCACTCCTAAAAAGTGATTTTAGTCAAAGTGGAGGGGTACAAAGTGCTAGGGCTGCTAAAAAAAACCGGTGAACCGTGAATCCGGTCCAGACCAAACCGATCCGTACCTTTTGGATTTTAACCGTGGATTAATGGTCCCGGACACGGATTCAAAAAATAAAAAAACGTGACTTTTGGATCAGACACGGATTTTGATTTTGAAACCGTGGATTAACCGATCCGGAACGTGAGATTTTTATTATATATAATTTTATCACTTTTATAATTATAGTTATATAGATATTGTTAATTTAAGCGGGTACTTACGGTTTGGTTGTCTTGTTGTAAGAGTTATGTGCGAATATTGTTATTACATAAAATCTAGGGGTAAAGTATTATAAGTCTTCTTATATATCTTACTCTGTTTGTGAGTGAACTGGAAGAATTATCTGCTATTGCGCTTTGTGAGTGAGCTAAGAATGTATCTGCTACTAGCTGTGGTAATATAAGTGTGTGCCTTTGTTTATTCAATTATATAACTATATGCCTAACTGCCTTTGTTGTTTTTTATTGGGATTTCAAACTTTGAACTTTCTATTTAGTGCATTTGCTACTTACTAGTGCCTTACTACCTTTGTTTGTTGTTTTTTCCGAATAAGTTGAAAATTCGGATTAATCAGGAACCGTCAAGTGACTCGCGGTTCGGATTGAAACCGAACCGTGAGACATTTGGATCAGACACGAATTGTATTTTCAAAAACCCGTGACTCGCGAATTAGGATTGGATTCATGCCAATCTGGACCGATCCGGACCGCGAGGACCCTAAAAAGTGCAGTTCACCCTTGATTCAATTGCAGGAGAGTTTTTGGTAAACCCCAGACAACTTCAAAGGAACCTCGAGATTCAATTAATTTCACAAAGATAACAAAAGTGAGAGATTTAGCCGGGAAAATCGATGTAGAGATGCGTTGACCGATGAGCTTGTCCAGTTTCTCGGCGACGAAAAGGACGTCAACAACTTGACCCGACATTTGGAGCAATCAAAGACTCTTCAATCGCAGCGCGACGTCGTTTGCATCCCAGTTCGCAACTTGCTTCATGGTGCACCTTCTTTTCCTATTGTGCTCAATAACACCTTATTTACTCCAACGAGATTGCAATTAAGTATGTGTATTTGTCTGTGTTACTTTTGCTTTGGTTAATTGGGAATTATGAAGTTTTAGGAGGATAAAAAATTTCCCATTTAATGTTTTGATATTAGTTCAGTGATTGAAATGCCAGGCTTTTGCACAATCGGTCTGGAAATTTTGTGAGTTTCAAATTTATAAGTGGAAATGGATTGGATTGAAGTCATAAGGCGTTGATAAGCTTATACAGAGGGGGGAAGGCATTGATTAGCAACTCGTGATCGAGAATTTTTTTGGATATTGGATTCATCCATATGCCAAAGCATGGCATGAAAGTTTTGGAAGCTAAACGCCTTCTTTGTGGTTATCTAGATTACCACTAGTGCTTCTGTCCTATTCAAATTTATTAGCAAAAGACTATCCTCAGACGGGTAATTGTTGGAAAATCTTCTGTTAGCATTTGCCTCATGCTTCTTGAGGAAAGCAACAAGTGTGTAATAAAGAACTAACACTTATAAACCTAACAGATTTTTCCCCTGCTCCTTTGTTGCTAAAACAATCAAATCTCTATTTGGGGGTTTGCAATGTATAAGGCTATAAGCTGAATATCTACCTAATAAGTGGAGCAGTCTAGTATGGCGACATTTATGTTTATGACAGTCTAGATACTTGCTCTCCATCACTTGAACTCCGGTTTACTGAGTAGTTGATTTTTGATTGATCCAATCCCCCCGACAGTTTGATAGCCGCTTCCGCTTCAGGCCCCATAACCAGTTTTCATAATGAGCTTCAGTTTCAGCTTCAGTTTCAGCATTTTAATGGTAGACAAACTCACAAACCCAAAAGCTGCAGCTTAGGCTTACCTCAGATTAGATAACAGGTAGGACTGTCATCTCTAAATGAGAACTTCTTCCCTACATGATATCTAGCTGCAGCTTGATTTTTTTGTCCTATCATTTATTCTTTCCATATACTTCTCTTTTCTGTGGAGAATTCTGTCATGTTTTATTGTTTCCTGCTGTACTCATTTGCTAAATTTAACAATCAGCGTACCAACCCTTGTCCAATTACTGGCAATCTGGCATTATCCCAATTAGGAGATGTGGATATCTGTAGCTATATTTGTTTCATCGCTTTTCATTGTTTATCAAGTGTATGTGGTGAAATGATTGCCACGCACTAAGTGAAACTAATTAATGTTTCTGGCAGGTATCACTACCATTTCAATTTCCTGCTCTTTATTGTCAGTAGTATAGAGATGTTCATTCTCATCTCACTTGACAAGTGGTTACATGCAACAGATTATGAGAATAGGATAGGTGTGAGCAAGAAAAAATGCAGATGAGGTAAAATCTGTAGTTGCTGACGATGCAGAAATTGATTTGTTTCCAGAAGTGTGGGAAGAGGAACTTCGCACTGAGTTTTTGATCGGGGAGCAGCTTAGATAAGTATTTTTTTTGAATTTGGTTGCATATTATTTGTGGTTGTTTGCTTATAGCTATGGATGGAGATTCATTTCTATCTATCATCAACACAGTTATTGCGAATGACGTTAGTGATCTAGAACTTCAAAGGGTTTCTATTGAAGGACAATGGCAAGCTCTTAGAAAGCTTGAACAAGATGAGTTGAGAGCACGGTAAGAGAACTTGTTATAAGCATTTAGGGATTCTCTCTTTATGTGGCACATTCTAGAATGCTTGTCTTGTCTTTGAATTGGTATCGATTGTAAGTTCACGTGTTAATGATTATTCATTTTTTGTCAAGAAGAAAAATATAGCATTTGTGAACTCATGCTCGTGATCATGAAGTAGCTCAAGAGAGTTGCTTTTGAGTTCCAAATTTTCCTTTTGAGTTGTGACTTTTGTACTACACTTCTAGATGCGATTCTTCCAGCACATCTTAATTCAAAAACATCTTATTTTGTTGAATGATGTCATTAAATATCACAGAAACAGGAACAACTTGTCAGCTGGTTCATATTTTGTGGACTTGTTGTGCTAAATTATCACAGAAAAAGGAACAACTTGTCAGCTGGTTTTGTTAGAAGGTTGGAGAACTATGCAAACTGTTGCACCATATGCTTTTCTTAGGCCCCGTTCCACTAAGGGAGTTTTGTTTTAAAACTGCCTTGGTTTTTGTGTTCACACCTTTTTATGTGAGAGGATGACCTTTCTTGGTTTTTGGGAAAAACTAGTTTTTGAATAGTGGATTATATTACGAACAATGGATTAGGAAAATAATACAGCTCCACATGCATCGCTCCGAACATTCAGTCAATACACTTTTTTCTTTTGCATAAAGTACAGTTTTTTTTTTTGTTTTTTTATCAG
>JADGMU010000093.1:0-32186 GCA_016920895.1 Vaccinium myrtillus | reverse complement strand
GGTTTCTCAACAGTTCGGTCGATTTTAGAGGACATGATTTCGAGTTGATTCCGTTCGGCGCGGGAAGGAGGGGGTGCCCGGGATATCAATTTTCAGCGGCGATTGATGAACTGGCTTTGGCAAATCTTGTGCACAAGTTGCATTGCCTGATGGGGTGGATTTGGATGTGAGTGAAGTTGCTGGTTTGACTATTCATAGAAAGTTTCCTCTGCTTGTTGTTGCGACTCCATATTCTTGCTAATTACTATGTGAATATACATCTAGCTCGGTTTGGTTTGGTTTCGTTGGATGAATAAATAGTTCAATTGTTAATGTAACTGCCTCTGTTGAAAACAATAGTAGTATTTTTGGCATATTTTTTTGAGTTTCTTCGCCCGGAATTAATGATCTCGATCAGTACTTTGATTTGATGCGAAAAAATTCAAAAAATTATGAATGGAATAACTTTATTCTTTGATTAAAAAATTATATATCTTTTGTAAGAGGTTATCATTTGGGGACAATAACAAAGGGATCAGTAGTTAGATATTCTAAGCATAGATGTTTCCAAAAGGACATTACCACATTATCAATAGAAGACTCGCCAATTTGATTCGAGTTACAATGTCTCGCTAGATCCAGACATTGCAGACTAAATGCACATTATTAAATAGAGTCCGAGGCATATGCGATGCATATATAAGTCGAGTTACTCACACAATAACGAACAACCTCAAACCAATCAACTCTTTAAGAAATTGCGATAACTATATATGAGCTATACACTGATAAACTACGCGTAAAAAAATTCTTTCTCAATTAATTGGTAGGTGAAATTCTTGTCACCCAAAAACCTATTCACCAATGAATAAATATGCAGCTTTCTTTCCGAATTAAAGGAAGCCAAATTGACAACATAAAAGTTTTGAGATACTCCGTACATATCCGTGTAACAAAGTTCATGGTTAATTCTCTAACCCAGAACTCCATCAACACATTAAGTCATACAAATTTGGAGGGCAAACCCATTCAATACCCCACCATAACATTAACTGATCAGACCATACCTGCCATGATATGCTGCAATCTAATAAAAGGTGGACATGTGGGCTCCTTTGGCAAAAAAGTGTAGAAATAGTTTTTTAGTTTTTTGGTTTTGTCTTTATTCAAATTTTGCATTTGTTAGTTTTGCGTCAAGATTTTGTGGTTTCTGGATTTATCTTGTCTAGACGAATCCAAAGAGTATAAAATTATGGTCAAAAGTAATACGTAGTTTTTTTGAATAAAGCAGAAAATAAATCAAAATAAACTAGTTTTTTGGATTATTTTTCGTCTTTATTCACAAAACTTTAAGTTTGGCTAATAATTTTATACTTTTTAGATTCCTCTCGTCTAGACAAGCCAAGAAACTACAAAAAATCGACCGAAAACTAACAAATGCAATTTTTTTTTTGAATAATGACAAAATGAAAAAAACCAATAAACCAGTTTTTTCAAATTAGCCAAATCACAAGAAGTTGACAGAAAGGGTAGGATCCCATCAAACCCTCTTCTTGTTGATAGAAGTTACGCTTTGCAAGTTCACTCCCCGTTGGGAGTCTATCTTGTATGGCTTGCCAAGTAAGAATCTCAACCTCAAAGGGGCACACATTCTTCCAGATAAGCGTACATTTAGGCCATTTAGGCCCTAGAGGGTTCAAACCTCCAGATGTAGCTCTTATTTTCCATAGCAAGACTAACTGAAAAATTTCTAGATTTTTGGCGTTTCAGATCCCTTGTTTCAAAATCCCCCCGTTCCTATCTTGTATGGCTTGTCAAGTAAGAATCTCAACCTTAAAGGGGCACACATTCTTCCTGATAAGCATACATTTAGGCCCTATAGGGTTCAAACCTCCAGATGCTAGCTCCCATTTTCCATAGCAAGACTTAACTGAAAAAGTTCTAGATTTTTGGCGTTTCAGATCCCCTGTTTCAAAATCCCCCCATTCCTCTGTTGCAGGAGGGCTTGGGCCGTTGGATAGTAATTTTTTTTTTTTAAATTTTTTTTGTGTGTGATCCAACGGCCCAAAACTCCCTACAACAGAGGAACATGGGGAATTTGGAATAGGAGATCTGTTTCCGATTTCTGGTCCCATCTCCAACTAAGCTTATCTTCCCCCTGGTTATGAATTGTAAATAAGTTTCCTCTGTTGTATGTTGTAATTCCATATTCTTGCTTGTAACTCCATATTCTTGCTAATTATTACGTGAAAGTATATAGCTCCTAAATATTGCCCAATGAGCATCCTTATCTGGAGCACCAATATTTTTACCAAATCTAACTTCAAAAACACTTTTTATAAATTAGAAAGTCACTTTATAAAAACTCACAAAATTAGACTCTCTATTTTTACTTTATTATATTAATCTATTCCCCTCAAATCTATAAAAAAAAAAAAAAAATTTCTTTAAAATAGTAACCTCCCCGCTGGGGAGGAGTAAAAGTACACTTTGTGCATGAACAATAAAATTGTCCAGTAGGTTTTGTCCGTGAACAACTCTGTGCGTGAACAGTAAAGCGGTGCGTCAATAGTGTCGCACTAAATTTGATGCGTTACTGTAGCAAAAATAATTTGAGGAGTGAGAATAGAGAAACTGATTTTGGTGGGTTTTTGGGACTTGTAATATGAAGTTGGTTACCTTCTCCAAGAATATGCATGCGTCACTCGGGCGTCCCATTTACGAGAGAACAGAATCCTACGACCAGAAATACTTAACGAGGCAAATTCCAGAAATTCCTTCAAATTCCAACCAAGAAATTCCTTCAAATTCCAACCAAGAATTCAAAAGCATGGAACTTTCTTTTCCAGCAAACAAGATCAATGCACAATGTTAAGCCCGAGGGGTCGGTCTGGAGGCAGCGGCGACTCCAGGATTTCGAAAGTGGGGGGTCATTATAAACATCAAATACTTTTACTAACCATAAATCAAAAAAAATATCAAAAGTAATGGCAACTAAAAATTTTGTTCCAACAAAAATCACATTTAAAGCTCAACCTAATGAACAAAAAATATCATCAAAAAACATAAAAAAGTTTTCTCTGTTTACAGTTTTCACCACATAAAAAAAAAAAAATTATTGCATTCGACGCTGTCTCGACATACTATCAAATAATCCCTCCATCCCAAATTGTTGTTTCTGCTTCACTTTTTGAACCATTCAAACAATTATCTGTATTTTATAACCTATAATTTTTCTATGATTTTAAAATATGTGTTTGATAAAATTAATTGAGATTCATCAAACAAGATCCATACTAGATATATAAATCATTAAAAATATGACGATATGAACAATTTTTTTAGTAACTAGGAGCAACAATTTGGGACGCTAAGAATACTTCATTACCAAGACAGATCAACCTCTCTATATCAAAAGAACAAAACGAGTAACTAGGTTAATTTCAAACAAGCCACACAAAGAGGGATGATGAAAGTTGAGGAATTATCCTGTGGTGTTAACCCTAAATTTATGGGGGTTCATTTATGAATTTCCTAAAAAAAATTAACATATTTGTAATATTTTTTTTTCTCCGTGGGATCGGCTGACCCGCCTAACTCCTATGAGCCGTCGCCCCTGACTGGAGGTCTTGACTTGACGCTTTCCTCCTAAGTTGTCAAGTTTGATTCTCTTGCCATCAAGATGAGTATGTTTTCTTGTCAGTACATTGCTGCTGTTGTCAAAATGAATTTCTCTTCTTGAAAATTCAAAGGTGGGCTTGGATCCCCTTGAGAGGAGGCAATTGAACAGCACTGTTACATACACGAAAGTGATAGTATCAAGAAATTATCTAGAAACGAAGAATAAATGACTTATTAGGCAATATTAGGAGCTATACGAAGGAGCATGGAAAATGCTCAACAAACAAAGAGGAGCATGAAAAATTTATTCAATTAGACTTTGTTTCCCATTTGATTTTATGGGAATCACATAAAATCAAGTGGGTTGATTTTACTAAATGAGGAAATCATTTGTTAAAATCAACCCTTTTCCATTTCTTAAAATGGGTTGATTTAAACATATGGTTTCCTCATTTTCTAAAATCAACCCACTTAATTTTATAGAATTCCTATTTTATTAAATGGGAAACCTGGCCTTGATGCCCCTCTCACACATGCGTCATGCAAAATGGAATTGGTCTATTGTCCGTGAAACAAATTTAAATTCTAACTGTTATTCATAACATTATTTCACATGATGTGGGTTCTATCACTTCTATGTATGTGTAGGTCGTACTTCATTTGAGAGAGGAATTACAAATAACAGTTGCATTACAAAATTTCCCACCCCAGGGCATTAGATAATCGCTTGTGGATCCGCGAATAAAATATATTCTTTTCCTTGCTATGTATTGAATGGTAAATCCAGGGCTATCGGCCCCTTGGTACAGTCCATGCACCAACCGGGGTCGGTGACCCCCTTGTGGGTCTCACACGGTCGATCTGAGCCGTTCATTCATCCCAAAATCAAATTCTAAAGGGGCCCACGCCAAAATTAACTCAATCGGACGTTCCTAAATACTCGATCCAAAATCACTTCTCATTTCAATGAACAACGTCGGCCCGAAAAAAGAAAAACAAAAAAAGATTTGAATGAACACAAACTCTAGACTCCAGAGTGTTCTCTCCTACACAATTTTTCCTTGTCCGTGTTTAGACTTCGAGGGAAACATTTTCACGGCTCCTCAAACTTTCTTTGGAGGCCCACTGATACCGCATCATTTTGATTTGAACCAGTTATCTTGTAGGGTCCGCAAAATAGTGTGTATATGTAAAAGAAAAGCTTGATAAGGGCAAAAAACAAGAACCTAGATCATTTCAAATGTTGAAGTTTTGAAATGATCCAGACCATTTTTTTGCCCTAAAATTCAATTTTTGATATACCTATCGATGACGGGTCAAGCTAATTTTTATATATACACATTGTTCTGCGGATCCTACAAGATGACTAGTTCAAATTATTACGATAAACAAACACGGCCCAAACCGAGACCAAGAGTTGCATAATATAACATGACATACACCTTCATGCATAGTCTCTAAATTTGCTGCTGTGGTGAGCCATGCATTTCTCACTACACCCCTTCATCTTCTCTCTCCTTCCCCTCTTTCTCTTTCTACTTTTCCTCCTCAAATGGCTCTCCTCCACCACCACCACCACTCGGCCGCCGCACAAAAACCCACCGCCGTCCCCCCAAAAGCTCCCTGTAATCGGAAACCTCCACCAAATTGGCCCCTTCCCCCACCGTTCCCTCCACTCCCTCTCCCAAACCCACGGCCCCTTAATGCTCCTCCACTTCGCCGCTGCCCCCGTTGTAGTCGCCTCTTCCGCAGCCGCAGCCCGAGAAATCATGAAAACCCACGACCTTATCTTCTCCAACCGACCCAAATCCACCATTGCCTACAAACTCTTGTACGCGTCCAGGACGTGGCGTTCAAATACCTTATATGGCGAGTACTGGAGGCGGATGAGGAGCATCTTCGTCCTCCGCTTAGTAAATAACAAACGTATACAAATCGTTTCGACACGTGAGAGAGGAGGGAACGTCGAATATGATCGAGAAGATCGGGAGTTGTGATTACGATGTGGTGAATTTGAGCGAGTTGATTGTGGAGCCGACGGGGACGTGGTGTGCGGGCGGCGTTAGGGAGTAAGTATGGAGGCATTGGAAGAGAGGGAGGAGGAGGGGTTTTAAGGAGGTTCTGGGGGAGTTTGCAGAGTTATTAGGGGTTTTTGATGTTGGTGATTTTGTACCATGGCTTAAGTGGGTGAATAGAGTAAATGGAGTGTATGGGAGAGCGGAGAGAGTTGCCAAGGAGATGGATGATTTCATGGAGAGTGTGGTGGAAGATCATGTAGATAGAGAGAGAAAGGGAGGAGAGAGAGAAGGGCAGGATTTTGTGGATGTTTTGCTTGAGATTCAGAGAGAGAATGCGGCTGGGATTCCTATTCATAGAGATAGTGTCAAAGCTTTGATTCTGGTAAGGCATGACTCTCTGTTCCTTTTCCTTCTTCTATTATTTTCTTATTGGATATAGTGTAAAATATAACTCTTGCACCACATAATTTATGATTTAGTGGTTGTAGATGTTACACAAGTCCAATTAATGTTCAAATACTTTGCATACCATAAATATTTTGATAATTTTTTTTTTATTTTCTCTAGTTTATTTTAATCTTACTTTTATATCTTATCAAATTCACAAATAAATAAGTGTTGACAACAAATAAACCAAAGCAATTAATTTTTACTCATAAATTGAAACAACCCCATAATTTGTTCGAGAAAACGCATAGTGTGATCAGTGCTTTGTTATGTTTGACTTATTTTTGTCTAATTGAATAAAAAATTATTTTAGTTAACTTACAAAACTTAAAATATATTGTTTAATCATTTTACCCTGTATTAACAATCTATAGTATTTTTTTTTTTTACAAAATCCTAGGACCCATTTTAATTATAATTTGGCTTTAAGCCTCCAAAATCACAGGACCGGCCCTGAGGTTCAATTCCCCTTGCCAGAAAATATTGGGGCCACTGGGGTTATACCTGGTCGTTATCTGCAGGGTCGACCCAGAATTAGTCGAGGTACGAGCAAACTGATCCGGACATCCTGATATATATATATATATATATATATAAAAGAAGAAGATGGGATTTGAGTTTGGAAAATACAGATTAAAATGGTCATAAAGGTTAATACTAGTTCTGAACTGATTTTTAGCACTCGATCTTGCTTGGCTTTGTCTTCGTGGATAGTGTTGTATTTCTATAATGTGGATGGGGTCAAGCTTGTCATTTCGCGTTAGGGGTTAAATAATCTCTCCTACAGCTAACACAATTGACATTCACTGCAATGAATGTTACATTTGACGCTCGCGTGTACATCACTGTAAAACGAACATATTTATCAACGATGTTAATTTCCAAATATTACCCTCATTGTGTGGACTCAAACGAGAGAGAAACATGTTCCTTTCAAAATTTATCACTTCCTTGTTGGCAAATGGTGCAAGTTTTCCCAAGTGGAACCCCTTAGCATTATATCGTTTTTTTCCAAGATATTCCTAAGAATAATCAAATTTTTTCCACGGTAGGGGTTATCCGGACCAGCTTACGCGCACCTCAACTATTTCCCTCCCCAATCGACCAAATGTATGCGCCAGGACTTGGAGATTCACAAGAAATCTCCGTCTTGTGACCTAGCCCCAAGAATAATCAGTGCTAGCTAGCATATTCAACTGACTTTTTATTTTTCTGGTTTTTATTTTTCTCCTTAATTATCAAATAAACATATTATTTGTGTTGTAGGATGCATTTGCTGCGGGAACTGATACTACATCCACAGCTCTAGAATGGGTAATGGCAGAGCTCTTAAAACATCCTCAAGTCATGAAAAAACTTCAAGCTGAAGTCCGAGGAAGAGCCCAAAACAACCAGAGTATAACCGAGGATGATCTAGACCAAATGCCATACCTAAAGGCCGTGATCAAAGAGACTCTACGTCTCCATCCTCCGGTTCCCCTTCTCGTGCCCCGGGAATCGACCAAAGACGTCCAAGTAATGGGCTACGACATTGCTGCCGGGACGCGCGTGATCGTGAATGCTTGGTCAATCGGACAAGACCCGGCGTCGTGGGATGAGCCAAAGGAGTTTAGGCCCGAGAGGTTTTTGAACAGTTTGGTTGATTTCAGAGGACACGATTTTGAATTGATTCCGTTCGGTGCGGGAAGGAGGGGGTGCCCAGGCATTCAGTTTGCAGCGACAGTTAATGAGCTGGCATTGGCGAAACTTGTGCACAAGTTTGATTTTGCATTGCCTGATGGAGCGGATTTGGATGAGAGTGAAGTTGCTGGTTTGAGCATTCATAGAAAGTTTCCTCTGCTTGTTGTTGCGACACCTTGTTCTTCCTAATTACCGAGCGAGAAAGTACCTCGATCTGCCTCCTATATTTTATACTATAATTTCCGCAAACAAATATTGAATACAATAGGGATAATTGCCCAAAACACATTTGGAGAATTTCCCAAATAATTGTGACGATTCTTATCTTCGTCTGAGAATGTGAATTAAGTGAATTGGTATGGTAAAAGTATATTCGTCATGAATGTGTTATATACTAGTGGTATATATGTGTGGTTCTACAAAAATTGTTCAATAAATGTGATTGCATCTTTTTGTTCTTCTTTTATTTTCGACCGTAAGTGTATTTTCCACTCATTGTCTTAGTGCTTATCTAAAACACGGCCAATTTGTCAAACCGAGACCGAGCGAGAAAGTAAACAAATATTGAATACAATAGGGATAATTGCCCAAAACACATTTGGACAATTTCCCAAATAATTGTGACGATTCTTATCTTCGTCTGAGAATGTGAATTAAGTGAATTGGTATGGTAAAAGTATATTCGTTATGAATGTGTTATATACTAGTGGTATATATGTGTGGTTCTACAAAAATTGTTCAATAAATGTGATTGCATCTTTTTGTTCTTCTTTTATTTTCGACCGTAAGTGTATTTTCCACTCATTGTCTTTGACTCTTTGTGCTTATCTCAAATTTAGATTTCAATGAACAACGTCGGGCCAAAAGAAGACAAACACGGCCAATTTGTCAAACCGAGACCGAGAGTTATTCTCCCTCCGTCCCATTTTAAATGCTCCCTACGTATATCCGTGCTATTTTCAAACGTTTATATCTTTTTATTGGTAAGGTTTTCAAAGTTTTTAAAAATTTTGTTTATTATAACTAATTAAGATCTATCAAATAAGATCTATATTGCATATAAAATATATTATAGAATGAAAACTATAAGAGTTTTAAAAAAACACGAATAACCGAAGGAAGTATTTAAATTGGGACGGATGGAGTATATAACATAACACGACATACACGGAACCGGGGGAGGTGTTGTGCACTCATGTGCTGTGCACCATGTTGTGCGCTCCTCGGCCGTCCGATCTTGTTTTGGACGGCTCAAATGTGTTTTGATTTTTACCGACCAAAATAAATCAAAATTAAATTATAATTGCCAAACACATCCGAGCCGTCCAAAACATGATCGGACGGCCGAGAAGCGCACAACACGGTGCATGGCACGGGAGTGCACAACACCTCCCCCGAGTCCGACATACACCATCATGCATAGTTTCCAAATTTGCTGCTGTGATGACAGTCATGCATTTCTCACTACACCCATTCATCTTCTCTCTCCTTCCCCTCTTTCTCTTTCTAGTTTTCCTCCTCAAATGGCTCTCCTCCACCTCCACCACCACTCGGCCACCACACAAAAACCCACCGCCGTCCCCCCAAAAGCTCCCTGTAATCGGAAACCTCCACCAAATCGGCTCCTTCCCCCACCGTTCCCTCCACTCCCTCTCCCAAACCCACGACCCCTTAATGCTCCTCCACTTCGCCGCTGCCCCCATTGTCGTCGCCTCCTCGGCTGCCGCAGCCCGAGAAATCATGAAAACCCACAACCTTATCTTCTGCAAGTATCCAACCGACCCAAATCCACCATTGCCGACAAACTAATGTACGCGTCCAAGGACGTGGCGTTCAGCCCTTACGGCGAGTACTGGAGGCAGATGAAGAGCATCTTCGTCCTCCAGTTACTAAACAACAAACGCATGCAGTCGTTTCGACACGTGAGAGAGGAGGAAACGTCGAATATGATCGAGAAGATTAGGAGTTGTGGCTCTGATGTGGTGAATTTGAGCGAGCTGATTGTGGAGTTGACGGGGGAAGTGGTGTGTAGGGTGGCGTTGGGGCGGAAATACGATGGCGTTGGCCGCGGCGGAGGAGGAGGAAAGGGGAGGAGGGGGTTTAAGGAGGTTTTGAGGGAGTTTGTGGAGTTATTGGGGGTTCTTGATATTGGTGATTTTGTGCCTTGGCTTAAGTGGGTGAATAGAGTAAATGGAGTGTATGGGAGAGTGGAGAGAAATGCTAAGGAGTTGGATGATTTCATGGAGAGTGTGGTGGAAGAGCATGTGGATAGAGAGAGAAAGGCAGGAGAGAGAGAAGGGCAGGATTTTGTAGATGTTTTGCTTGAGATTCAGAGAGAGAATGCGGCTGGGATTTCTATTCATAGAGATAGTGTCAAAGCTTTGATTCTGGTAAGGCATGAATCTTTGTTCCTTTTCCTTCTTCTATTACTCTCCATTCCAAAATATTTGTCCGGTCGATAATACGAAAATTCTAAATAGTTCTAAGTAATACAAATTGTTTAAGAAAAATTCCAAAAAAAGGTTCAACAATTTATTATAGAATCAATGAGCTCCTTTAACTTATGTAACAAAGTTTGAATTTTTTCTTGGAAAAACTGTATTATTTTCATGTCTTTAGTTTATAGACCAGACAAATATTTTGAAAACAGAAGTAGTACTTTGTGTGGCATGTGCTTAAAAACTTGGTTTTCCGAGCGGGATCCGATTTTGGTAGAGTTTTTTTAGGTGAAGTTGGTGAAATTCACGACGTTGCAAGATAAGAGCAATGCACACTAGATTGATTAGAATCAAGTAATTATATCTCAAGCAAATGAAGACTCTTTTTTACAAATAATAATAATAATAATAATAATAATAATTCACCGAAGTAAATGAGGATTGTAGCTTTTATTATTTTGAGTAATATTATATTGTTAGTATATTTCAATCCAACTGACAGCTTTGTATTATGCTAGTGATTGCTTTTGGACTAAAACAATGAACATCGTATCTCCAATTTGTTAAAATGACAAATTTAACCTCTATCACTTTTAGGCCTAGTTTGCCAATTGAAAGAATCAAGACTTGATTTTATCAATTGAAGAAGAAGTTTGATAAGTTTTTTTAATGCAAAAATCTCTCAAAAATTGAGATTTTATCAAACTTCTTCGTCAATTGATCTTGATTTTATCAAAATTTTATCGATTGACAAACTAGCCTTATTCCGTTCATAATAAGGCCTGGTTTGTTTGGCTCAAATAATCCTTTTGAATTATTCTTTTTCTTAGCAAATGAAAATTGGGGTGCTAAAAGCAAAACAAACGGAAAACTCATGCTAAATTAGGGAATGATTTTCACACTCCCTTTTTCGATAAATGCACTCATTTTCTTGTCTTTCAAAGTGTAAAAGGCAAAAAAGAAAGAAAAAAAAAAAGAAAAAGAAAAAGGAGTTTATTCATAAAAATAAAGAGTGTGATAATCATTTACCTTTTCATTATGGAAGTATTTTTTTTTTTTTTGACACGGAAATGAGAAGATTATATTAATGAACGCGCAACGACACTTACAAAAACGGAATTCATTACAAAGATCTTGGACAAAGCCAAACTAATCATCTTAATTAATAGAGAATAAGAAACGCACAATGCAATCGATGTGTTTCACCCTAACCCAGACAAGGCCTGACGCAAACAGCGACACTTACAAGATTCATACCTAGAATCAGCATCTCTGAAGAGACTTAGTGCTAGTTAAAGATAAAAGACAAAGAATACTCAGACGATCGGATGGACTCCAACCAAACATGCTCGCACCAATGAACTCTCAAAACTACAGATCTTCAAAGCCACCACGAGTTGCCCTGTCAGCGATATCATGTCGGGTAAGAACATTGTTGGCACAGATACCATTGTAAAGCAACCACGCCTGAAAGTACCCGATCTGTAGACGAAAATTCGTCCAAAGACGAAACTAACAACTCTCACAAAGCGAGAGACATAACCCTCTGAGATCAGACGACAAGTCGTTGATATGGAGAGACAAAAGAAAAAGAAAGAACAAACGAAGAAAATAAATAGTACCATGGCCCCCCCTCCCACCACCATGGGTATTGAAACCCAAGGGGGAGGGGAATGAGGAAAAGTAATATTAGTGGTGGCTAGGGTTTTTGGAGAAGAGAGAGAGAGAGAAGAGAGAGAACAAGTTTATGTTATATAATAATACTTAAGCGCACAAGATCTATAATTATGGAAGTATTTGAGAGACTCATTTTCATAACTTTTTGCGCGCGCACACACAGATATATACATACATATATATAAAATGTGTGGTATATACACGGGGGATCACATTTGGGATCCTGGATTTGATCTTCCGTCACACCTCACTTTTTCCGATTAAATTTTCATGATCTGAATCGTGTAATGTGTTTAAAAAGTGTTTTAAGGGTCTTGAAGGAGTATCAACAACAACAACAACAAAAATTGTCCGAAAAGGACTTTTTGCCAAGTGTTACTTTACCTTATTTTTGATATTGCACCACATAATTTATGCTTTAATGGTTGTAGTTGTTACTCAAGTCCAAAGTTCAAATCTTATAAATACCATAAATATTTTGATAATTTTTTTTCTCTAGTTTATTTTTATCTTACTCTTATTTGTTAACATCAAATTCACAAATAAGTAAATGTTGACGATAAATAAACCAAAGTAATTAATTTTCACTCCTAAATTGGAACAACCCCATAATTAGTTCGAGAAAACGTTTAGTATGATCAGTCGTGATCAAAGAGAATCTACGCCTCTCCACTCTCCGATTCCTCTTCTCGTTCCACGAGAATCTGATTTTGCATTGCCTGATGGGGTAGATTTGGATGTGAGTGAAGTTGTTGGTGTGACCATTCATAAAAAATTTCCTCTACTTGTTGTTGCGACACCTTGTTCTTGCTAATTACCGTGCCAGAAAGTACCTCTACCTCCTATATTGTACAATACATGAACACATATACTTGTATCTTTTTATCGATCGTGCCTTCTATCAAGCCCCTGATCAGTGACGTTAACTCAATTACGGTTAAGGATGTCTAGTTTACTACTCCATTGTTACAGGGTTTTTTTTTCACCTTAAGAACAACTTACCAAAGAGTATGGACCAAGGGGATAGCCTTGGGAGTCGACAACTACAAACCACCAGGATAAAGCCAGACAATTGCAAAACAGGAAAACATTGCATAAAGAAAAACAACATAGCCAAAGCACATAAACTAGCCTATTAACATCTCACCAATCAGCAATGAAATAAACTAGCACCATACCAATCATCAGCCAACCTCTGATTTGCAGGAAAATTGGGTATCCTTCGCTAGGAGGGGATAGTACTACAATTTGGCAAACATATTGCCAAACTACTCCTCTTTTGAAACTATTTGTAAAAATACTCTTTAACGCGATTTGGAATTGCGCTAACTACAAAACACGAACTGGAATTGCGCTAACAGTTCCCATGTGGCACCCGAAGTCCACGTAGGTGTTTAGCGCGATTGCATATTGCGTTACCCAAAGCTAGAAAAAAATTGAACGTCTCTCCTTCTTCGACACGAGATGGAATAACCCGGTATTCATTGGCACAATAGAGAGATCAAGGCTCTCTTCTTGATTCTCATCACCTACCCGGAGAAGGGCCAACCCCGGTATTCATTGGCGTAAATCGTATTTGTTGCATCACAAAACCCTCCTCCATTATCCATAGTTTTGTACTATAAGCGGGAAGGGTATTCATTGACAATAGAGACCGAGAGAGAGAGAGGGAGCAATCAACCTTCCTCTCTGCCACGAATTCCCAATCTTCAGTAACTATTCCAACCAACCACTGTCTCCCCCAAAAACAGAACACGAGGGCATCTCCCAACTGCTCAGCCACATCAAGCTCCTCCTCCGCCGCAAGATAGCCGCCCTTGAGCCAGACTTTACTCCAATGCCATCGGGCACTTCCCCAAAATTGTCGAAGGGATCGTCTAGCGCCGCCACGACACCTTCATCTTCTCTCTGAAGGGAGGAGTTTCAGAGGAGTCAGTTCAGGCCCATTTTTTAAGGGTTGGGTAGCGCAATTTCAGATCGCGCTAAACACCTATGGTAGCGCAATTTGCAATCGCGCTAAACCCCTACGTGGACTTCAGGTGCCACAGGGGCACTACTAGCGCAATTCCAGTTCGCGTTTTATAGTTAGCGCAATTCCAAATCGCGTTAAAGAGTATTTTTACAAATAGTTTAAAAAATGGAGTAGTTTGGCAATTCCTTTCTGAAAGCGTAGTAGTTCGACGAAAAATCCACTAGGAGGATATACAAGATCTCACCTCGTAAACAATTTTGCCATAGAAGACCTCCTTGGACTGAATAGTACTCTGAAAAATACACAGATTTCGAGCTTTCCGCACTTGACATATAGCAGCAGCTATGGCAGAACAATAGACTCTACTAGGGAAAGAGGACCCTTATATTTGAGTAATAGCCCAATTTACTTTCTCAACTAAGGGTGGGTTTGCCAAATGATTTAGTGAAAATGCAGGTTGATTTTAGCAAACCATTTGCTAAATTCATTTGGCAAACCCACCCTAAGCCTATTGGGCTTCTACAAATACCACACCTACCACGGAGTTGCACCCAAATCCAACTAAATATATACAGGACATTTAAAAAATAGGTGAGATTAGGATTCCTCCCCTGAATTACAAAGAGACAACATTTACAGACAGCACACCCCATTTCAGTGATCTGTCCTTGGTAGCTAATCTCCAATGGAAAGCTAGCCATGGAATAAAAGACCACTGAGGGATATGAGAGGCATACCATAACAAGTGAAACCAAGGGACATAAGTCTTCCTTATACGAATAGCATTTCAAGCAGAAATAGTAGTGTAGACTCCATTAGCACTGAGAATCCAAATTAGTGTATCCTCTCTTTGGCAATTAGGTAGCAGAGAAGGAGTATGAGAGAGAAATATTTCCTCTCTTTGGCAAGGTGATCATTTCCATCGCTACGGTTGTGCTTTCTCTCTTCCTCTTTTTTGGTGGTAGTGGCTTCGTTCGAAGTAGATCTTTCATCTCCTTCCAATCATAGAGTTCTTATGGATTCCTCAGTTTCCTTTACTTGGAGACTGTCTAAAGTTTGAAAAAGATTGAAGGTTGAAGGCTTAAGGCACATGGTTTTAAAACAGCTTAGCAAGCTTTTGTTAGTTTCAATCATGTTTAGTTTGTAGCTTTTGCTTGGAGGTTTTAATTTTCATGTTTTTTTTGGATAATCTGGTGATATTATCCATAAGAAGTTCTCTTCACTATGAAAAAGAAGAGAATATGCGTTGCTCTCATTAGCAGGATAAGAAGATTCTACAAGGAGAGGTAAAAGAGGAAGAAGCCATGTGAAGTACAAGACAAATCATCAATAAGTAGCCAAATATCAGAAAAGCAAACAATAATGAAGATTTAATTGCATTGTTTACAATGCTCTCATCACACAAAATACAGTCCTTCAATTGTCAGTTTACTCGGCAAATGATAAGAGGACTCTTTGACCAGTAAGAGTCCATCATTACCGATAAGAATGCACTCTTACCAGTCAAAGAGTACTCTTATCGTCCTCCTAATAAGGTGACGATAGAATTTTCCAACAAAATGTACTTGTCATGAAAAAATTGAATTTGTTCATTGTCCATAGCATTAAACAGTAGTTCGTGGAACCTGATCGGTGGATAATAATTTATATTCCTTCTAGTTTTTTCGATAATAGAATTTATTGTAGGAATAAATATTGAGAAAAACAGATTCTTATGTTCGGGATGTTTGATTGCTGATTGGTTTGCTGCTATACTTCATATTCTGCTGCTATTCCTCATTTTTCTGCTGCTGCGTTTCACGACCGTAGTGCTCTTGATTTTGGGAGTTCTGGATTCTGCCTTTGCTCTATTCTGCTATGCTTGTCGGATGTATCAGATGGGGAGTTACTTATGTTCTGATATGGATCTTCTGGATTAGTTGTATTTCTTTTCTTTGTTGACTCCTTGTCAGCTTGTTATTTCCCTCTTGGGTTCTTGGTGGCAAGTGATTGTCGTGCGGCTGGATGCCAACCTAGTTGGGATGTTGCCGCTCGTAGTGATGCCTTTTTTCCTCGATCCCTTTTAATCCTTGTAATTTGTTTCCATGGATTAATAAAATTCTCTTTTTCTTTCAAAAAAAAAAGAACTCTTCCCTCGAGAAGAGTTAATTGAACCATTGACTGCAACAATGGATGATCCAAATTTAGACTATTTTCTTAGGATCGGAGAGGATCCCATTTTATTGTGATAAAACTTTGTTGGTTAACGAATATGTGCTTCTTGTCGAAATCTACTAGAGCTGGAGCCTTTTTTTTGGGAGGGATAGGTAAGAACAATAAAAAGACAAATATATATTTTCGCAAGGAATCGAACACAGTACACAATTTAGGTTTGAGTCCTCATAACCTGTTATTATTGAGAATAAACATACATCGAACACCAACAACACGTTGCGGGACCTCAACTACCGTCGCGGCATAGGTGATGCGGGGTCCTTCACAGATGGTGATGTGATGTAACGGGACTAGGTACCAACATTTGCATTTCCAATTTTATAAACAACCAAACAATATTGTCACAAAGGATCCCCCACAATATAATAACCCTAGACACAAACAGAGGCTCGCCATTAGAACTGAAGATTGCAAACACTATCAACTGCGGAAGACAAGTGATCCTCAGTGGTGTGCTCTGTACGGACTAAATTCTACATTCTCCGGATTGTTTATCAAAGTACATTTTTATGGAATCTATTTTAAAGTTGGCTCCCAAGAGTACAAAATATGAATTTTTTTTTTTTTAATAATGAAGAGTATCTCAATGAACCGGACTAATCTCTTTAGTCTATCACATAGCCCTTTTCACACATTTGCATGAGGTGAGGTATAAGATGCCTACCAACTTAGCTACCATCCATTCGGCTAGTTCTTGAGCTAAAGAAGGAAAGTGGGTCCTTGTAATGCCCAATCTGAGTCGTCCAAAAGTGTTTGTAATTATCCAAATTTCAAATGGTATCCTGCATGCCAGATAATCTGGACCGTTGATTGCTGAACAAATAACTTAGATTGGGTCATGTCAATATTTGTTATCATAAAAAAAAATCCCTATTATGTTGTTGTCTGTGATGAATCGTCTTCCATTTCTTGTGCACAATAAACTTTTCATTTGTAAAGTAAAGCTAAACCCTCACGTCTCTTCTTGTTTATGTTTGAAATATTATCTTTGGTGCCAACATTTTTTGCATTTTTTAATGGGATCCTCTCCCTCCACTTAAAGAGACTGAAGGTTCTTTTGAGTTCCTCATGGATTTTTTTAGGGACACATTAATTTCAATGATCGCAACAGCTTATTGATTTATCACGATAAGGACATACGTCGTCAAACAATGAAGAAAGTAGTAACAACATATTGCATTAGGGGGAAATTAATTATAACACTCGATTGAAAAGATAGATGTGTAACTGTTATGAATATTTAGTTAACACAATTTCTCGTGTGACCAACGTTTTGTACTAGCTCTAAAAAATGAGCAATTTTGATCATCAATGTGGAGCCGAGAAAGACCTAAAAAAAGGCTCAATAGAATGGACCAATCCCTAGAATCTGGATCTATTTGCGTGGATTGCTCAATTATTGGTAAGGTTTTCAAAGTTTTTTAAAATTTTGTCTAATATAACTAATTGAAATTTATCAAATAAGATCCATATTGCATATAAAATATATTATAGAATGAAAACTATAAGAGTTTTAAAAAAATACGCATAACCGTAGGAAGCATTTAAATTTAAATTGGGACGGATGGAGTATATAACATAACACGACATACACCATCATGCATAGTTTCCAAATTTGCTGCTGTGATGACAGTCATGCATTTCTCACTACACCCATTCATCTTCTCTCTCCTTCCCCTCTTTCTCTTTCTAGTTTTCCTCCTCAAATGGCTCTCCTCCACCTCCACCACCACTCGGCCACCGCACAAAAACCCACCGCCGTCCCCCCAAAAGCTCCCTGTAATCGGAAACCTCCACCAAATCGGCTCCTTCCCCCACCGTTCCCTCCACTCCCTCTCCCAAACCCACGGCCCCTTAATGCTCCTCCACTTCGCCGCTGCCCCCATTGTTGTCGCCTCCTCAGCTGCCGCAGCCCGAGAAATCATGAAAACCCACGACCTTATCTTCTCCAACCGACCCAAATCCACCATTGCCGACAAACTAATGTACGCGTCCAAGGACGTGGCGTTCAGCCCTTACGGCGAGTACTGGAGGCAGATGAAGAGCATCTTCGTCCTCCAGTTACTAAACAACAAACGCATACAGTCGTTTCGACACGTGAGAGAGGAGGAAACGTCGAATATGATCGAGAAGATTAGGAGTTGCGGCTCTGATGTGGTGAATTTGAGCGAGCTGATTGTGGAGTTGACGGGGGAAGTGGTGTGTAGGGTGGCGTTGGGGCGGAAATACGGCGGCGTTGGCCGCGGCGGAGGAGGAGGAAAGGGGAGGAGGGGGTTTAAGGAGGTTTTGAGGGAGTTTGTGGAGTTATTGGGGGTTGTTGATATTGGTGATTTTGTGCCTTGGCTTAAGTGGGTGAATAGAGTAAATGGAGTGTATGGGAGAGTGGAGAGAGTTGCTAAGGAGTTGGATGATTTCATGGAGAGTGTGGTGGAAGAGCATGTGGATAGAGAGAGAAAGGGAGGGGAGAGAGAGGGGCAGGATTTTGTGGATGTTTTGCTTGAGATTCAGAGAGAGAATGCGGCTGGGATTCCTATTCATAGAGATAGTGTCAAAGCTTTGATTCTGGTAAGGCATGAATATATCTTTGTTCCTTTTTCTTCTTCTGTTACTCTCGGCTCCAAAATGTCTGTTCGGTCTGTAATACCTAAATTCTTAGTATTTGTCTCAGAAATATTCCAAAAAAAAGTTCAACACTTTATTAGAATCATTGCCTTTAACTTATGTAAAACGTTTGAATTTTTTCTTGGAAAAACTGAATTATTTTCAAGTCTTTACTTAGTTTGCAGACCAGACAAACATTTTAGAAACCGTAGTAGTAGCCTATAAAATTATATAAATGTTGTTAATAAGAGTAGTATTCTGCGTGGCCGTGCTTAAAAATTATTAGTTTTTTGATCGGTATCCGATGTTAGTAGAGTTTTTTTTAGGTAAAGTTGGTGAAATTCACGACGTTGCAAGATAAGAGAAGTAACACACTAGATTGATTGTACGTAATTACTCCATGCTCCTATCTCAAGCAAATGAAGACCCTTTTTAACAAAATAAAAAAATCACCGAAGTAAATGAGGGGTGTGGCTTTTATCCTTTTGAGTAATATTATATTGTTATATTTCAATTAAAAAATGACAGCTTTGTATTATGGTAATAATGATTGCTTTTGGACTAATTTTGGCATAGTTTTTCAAAATATTTTAGCAACACAGTTGCTAAAATCAACCATGATTTTAGCAAATGAGTTTAGCAGGTGCTAAAATCAATTTTTTGAAATAAAAAAATGAAGTGGTTCCATGTATCGTTTTTCGATTTTTTTCCGCACCAAATTAAATAACTCATCGTGTACTTTAATTCGGTGTAAAAAAATTCAAAAAATAATACACGAAAACACTTAATTTTATGATTTGAAATACCATAATTTTAACACATTCTGAACTCATTTGGTAAAATCATGATGATTTTAGCAACTGGATTGCTAAAAAACAATGAAAATCGTCCTGTCTGATCTCCAATTTTTTAAAATGACAAATTTAACCTCCATCACTTTTACTTCGTTCATAATAAGACCTGGTTCGTTTGGCTCAAATAATCCTTTTGAATTATTCTTTTTCTTACCAAATAAAAATCGGGGTGCTAAAATCAAAGCCAACGGAAAACTCACACTCACGCTAAATCTATTTCCTATTGCGGAATGATTTTCACACTTTCCTTTTTGATAAATGCACTTCTTTTCTTGTCTTTCAGTGTAAAAAGAAAAAAATAGAGTATATTCATAAAAATAAATAGTGTGATATATACCTGGGGGATCACATCTTTGATCCCGGATTTGATCTTCTGCCACACCTCACTTTTTCCGATTAAATTTTCATGATTCAAACAGTCCAATATGTTTAAAACGGGTTTTCTCACCACGAGATCTCAACAAAACAAAAAAAAAATTGGCCGAGAAGGGCTTTTGGCCAAGTGTTACTTTACCTTATTTTCTTATTGGATATAGTGTAAAATATAACTCTTGCACCACATAATTTATGATTTAGTGGGGCCATAATGAGGTTCAATTCCCCTTGCCAGGAAATATTGGGGTCACTGGGGTTATACTTGGTCGTTACCTGCTGGGTCGACCTAGAATTAATCGAGGTGCGCGCAAACTAATCCGAACATCTCGATATAAAAAAAAAGATGGGATTTGAGTGTGGAAAATACAGATTAAAATAGTCATAAAGGTTAATACTAGTTCTGAACTGATTTTTAACACTCGATCTTGCTTGGCTTTGTCTTTGTGGGTAGTGTTGTATTTCTATAACGTGGATGGGGTCAAGCTTGTCATTTCGCATTAGAGGTTAAATATCTCTCCTACAGCCAACACAATTGACATTCACTGCAATGAATGTTACATTTGACGCTCGCGTGCGGTAGTTAACTTTTCCCTTACGAAAATACCTGTAAAACGAACATATTTATCAACATAGAGAGAAACATGTCGCGCGTTCCTTCCATCTACTTATCTTTTTTGGACAAAATTTTTCAAAACCCAGCAGTTCCCTTTCAAAATATATCACTCCCTTGTTGGCAAATGGTGCAAGTTTTCCCAAGTGGAACCCCTTAGCATTTTATCGTTCTTTTCCTTAGATATTCCTAAGAATAATCAATTTTTTTTTTCCACGGTCAGGGGTTATCCAGACCAGCTTACGCGCACCTCGACTATTTTTCTTCCCAATCCAACCAAATGTATGAGCCGGGACTTGGGGATTCACAAGAAATCTATGTCTTGTGACCTAGCCCTAAGAATAATCAATGCTAACGTATTTAACTGACTTTTTATTTTTCTGGTTTTTATTTCTCTCCTTATCAAATAAACATATTATTTGTGTTGTAGGATGCATTTGCAGCGGGAACTGACACTACATCCACAGCTCTAGAATGGGCAATATCAGAGCTCTTAAAACATCCTCAAGTCATGAAAAAACTTCAAGCCGAAGTCCGAGGAATAGCCCAACACAACCAGAGTATAACCGAGGATGATCTAGACCAAATGCCTTACCTAAAGGCCGTGATCAAAGAGGCTCTACGCCTCCACCCTCCGGATCCCCTTCTTGTGCCCCGGGAATCTACCAAAGACGTCCAAGTAATGGGCTACGACATTGCCGCCGGGACACGCGTGATCGTGAATGCTTGGTCGATCGGGCAAGACCCGGCATCGTGGGATGAGCCAGAGGAGTTTAGGCCCGAGAGGTTTTTGAACAGTTTGGTTGATTTCAGAGGACACGATTTTGAATTGATTCCGTTCGGCGCGGGAAGGAGGGGGTGCCCAGGCATTCAGTTTGCAGCGACGGTTAATGAGCTGGCATTGGCAAAACTTGTGCACAAGTTTGATTTTGCATTGCCTGATGGGGCGGATTTGGATGTGAGTGAAGTTGCTGGTTTGACCATTCATAGAAAGTTTCCTCTGCTTGTTGTTGCGACACCTTGTTCTCCCTAATTACCGTGCAAGAAAGTACCTCGATCTGCCTCCGATATTGTACAATATCAAACATATATACTATAATTTCCGCAAACAAATATTGAATACAATAGGGATAATTGCCCAAAACTCATTTGGAGAATTTCCCAAATAATTGTGACGATTCTTATCTTCGTCTGAGAATGTGAATTAAGTGAATTGGTATGGTAAAAGTATATTCGTTATGAATTTGTTATATACTAGTGGTATATTTGTGTGGTTCTACAAAATTTGTTCAATAAATTCTTCAAAAGTATATTTTTGTTCTCCTTTTATTTTCGACCGTAAGTGTACTTTCCACTCATTGTCTTTTTGCTTATCTCAAATTTAGATTTCAATGAACAACGTCGGGCCTAAAGAAGACAAACACGGCCAATTTGTCAAACCGAGACCGAGAGTTATACTCGTCCCATTTTAAATGCTCCCTACGTATATCCGTGTCATTTTCAAACGTCTATATCTTTTTATTGGTAAGGTTTTCAAAGTTTTTAAAAATTTTGTCCAATATAACTAATTGAAATTTATCAAATAAGATCCATATTGCATATAAAATATATTATAGAATGAAAACTATAAGAGTTTTAAAAAAACACGCATAACCGTAGGAAGCATTTAAATTTAAATTGGGACGGATGGAGTATATAACATAACACGAGATACACCCTCATGCATAGTTTCCAAATTTGCTGCTGTGATGACAACCATGCATTTCTCACTACACCCATTCATCTTCTCTCTCCTTCCCCTCTTTCTCTTTCTAGTTTTCCTCCTCAAATGGCTCTCCTCCACCTCCACCACCACTCGGCCACCGCACAAAAACCCACCGCCGTCCCCCCAAAAGCTCCCTGTAATCGGAAACCTCCACCAAATCGGCTCCTTCCCCCACCGTTCCCTCCACTCCCTCTCCCAAACCCACGGCCCCTTAATGCTCCTCCACTTCGCCGCTGCCCCCATTGTTGTCGCCTCCTCGGCTGCCGCAGCCCGAGAAATCATGAAAACCCACGACCTTATCTTCTCCAACCGACCCAAATCCACCATTGCCGACAAACTAATGTACGCGTCCAAGGACGTGGCGTTCAGCCCTTACGGCGAGTACTGGAGGCAGATGAAGAGCATCTTCGTCCTCCAGTTACTAAACAACAAACGCATACAGTCGTTTCGACACGTGAGAGAGGAGGAAACGTCGAATATGATCGAGAAGATTAGGAGTTGTGGCTCTGATGTGGTGAATTTGAGCGAGCTGATTGTGGAGTTGACGGGGGAAGTGGTGTGTAGGGTGGCGTTGGGGCGGAAATACGGCGGCGTTGGCCGCGGCGGAGGAGGAGGAAAGGGGAGGAGGGGGTTTAAGGAGGTTTTGAGGGAGTTTGTGGAGTTATTGGGGGTTGTTGATATTGGTGATTTTGTGCCTTGGCTTAAGTGGGTGAATAGAGTAAATGGAGTGTATGGGAGAGTGGAGAGAGTTGCTAAGGAGTTGGATGATTTCATGGAGAGTGTGGTGGAAGAGCATGTGGATAGAGAGAGAAAGGGAGGAGAGAGAGAGGGGCAGGATTTTGTGGATGTTTTGCTTGAGATTCAGAGAGAGAATACGGCTGGGATTCCTGTTCATAGAGATAGTGTCAAAGCTTTGATTCTGGTAAGGCATGAATCTCTGTTCCTTTTCCTTCTTCTATTACTCTCCGTTCCAAAATATTTGTCCGGTCGATAATACGAAAATTCTAAATAGTTCTTAGTAATACAAATTGTTAAAGAAAAATTCCAAAAAAAGGTTCAACAATTTATTAGAATCAATAAGCTCCTTTAACTTATGTAAAAAAGTTTGAATTTTTTCTTGGAAGAAAAATTGTATTATTTTCAAGTCTTTAGTTTATGAATAATGATAGGTACACACCCTCTCAACCACTCCCCACCACACCCTCTCTCACATGTGTGATGGGACCCACTGGTACCCACCGGGTGAGCCCCACCACACATGTGAGAGAAGGTGTGGTGGGGAGTGGTTGAGAGGGTGTGTACCTATCATTTTTGTTAGTTTATAGACCAGACAAACATTTTGAAAATAGAAGTAGTGAGTAGTGACATATAAAATCATATAACTGTTCTTCCTTGTTAGTAAGAGTAGTACTTTGTGTGGCATTTGCTTAAAAACTTGGTTTTCCGTGCGGGATCCGATTTTGGTAGAGTTTTTTTAGGTGAAGTTGGTGAAATTCACGACGTTGCAAGATAAGAGAAGTGCACACTAGATTGATTAGAATCAAGTAATTGTATCTCAAGCAAATGAAGACTCTTTTTTACAAAAAATAATAATAATAATAATAATTCACCGAAGTAAATGAGGATTGTAGCTTTTATTATTTTGAGTAATATTATATTGTTAGTATATTTCAATTCAACTGACAGCTTGGTATCATGCTAGTGATTGCTTTTGGACTAAGTTTTTTTAATGCAAAAATCTCTCAAAATTGAGATTTTATCAAACTTCTTCGTCAATTGATCTTGATTTTATCAAAATTTTATCGATTGACAAACTAGCCTTATTCCGTTCATAATAAGGCCTGGTTTGTTTGGCTCAAATAATCCTTTTGAATTATTCTTTTTCTTAGCAAATGAAAATTGGGGTGCTAAAAGCAAAACAAACGGAAAACTCATGCTAAATTAGGGAATGATTTTCACACTCCCCTTTTTCGATAAATGCACTCCTTTTCTTGTCTTTCAGTGTAAAAAGGCAAAAAAAGAAAAAAAGAAAAGAAAAAGGAGTTTATTCATAAAAATAAAGAGTGTGATAATCATTTACCTTTTCATTATGGAAGTATTTGAGAGACTCGTTTTCATAACGCGCACACACAGATATATACGTATATATATATATATATATATATATATATATATATATATATATATATATAATATAATGTGTGTATATACACGGGGGATCACATTTTGGATCCCGGATTTGTTCTTCCGTCACACCTCACTTTTTCCGATTAAATTTTCATGATCTGAATCCTGTAATGTGTTTAAAAAGTGTTTTAAGGGTCTTGAAGGAGTATCAACAAAAAAAAAAATTGACCGAAAAGGACTTTTTGCCAATTGTTACTTTACCTTATTTTTGATATAGTGTAGAACATAACTCTTGCACCACATAATTTATGCTTTAATGGTTGTAGTTGTTACTCAAGTCCAAAGTTCAAATCTTATAAATACCATAAATATTTTGATAATTTTTTTTTTCTCTAGTTTATTTTTATCTTACTCTTATCTGTTAACATCAAATTCACAAATAAGTAAATGTTGACGATAAATAAACCAAAGTAATTAATTTTCACTCCTAAATTGGAACAACCCCATAATTAGTTCGACAAAACGTTTAGTATGATCAGTACTTTGTTATGTTTGATTTTTTTTTTCTAATTCTATAAAAAAAAAATATTTTAGTTAAATTACAAAACTTAAAAATATTGTTTAATCTTTTTACCCTAAATTAGCGACCTATAGTATTTTTTATTTTTATTTTTTTACAAAAACTTAGGACCCATTTTATAATTTCACTATAAGCCTCAAAAATCACAGGGCTGGCCCTGAGGTTCAATTCCCCTAACTAGCAAATATTGAGGCCATTGGGGTTATACCTGGTCACTACCTCTAGGATCCCGGAATTAGTCGAGGTGTGCACCAACTGACCCACCCAGACATTCTGTTATAAAGGTAAATGGGATTTGAGTTTGTAAAATACAGATTAAAATGGTCATAGAGGTTAATACTAGTTCTGAACTGATTTTTAACACCCGATCTTGCTTGGCTTTGTCTTTGTGGGTAGTGTTGTATTTCTATAATGTGGATGGGTCAAGCTCGACAGGGGAAATGGGGTGCTGTTAACAGCCGTGCTGTGCACGATGCTATGCGGCTCTCGGCTGTCGGATCGTGTTTTAGACAACTCGAATGTGTTTTGATTTTTTACTAATAAAAATAAATCGATATTAAATTAAAATTGCCGAATACATCCGAGCCGTCTTAAACACAATCAGATAGCCGAGGGCCGCCCATCACCGTGCACTGACAGCACCCCCTACAGCCGACACAATTGACATTCACTGCAATGAATGTTACATTTGACGCTCGCTTGAGGTTAATTTCCAAATGTTAGCCTCATTGTCTGGTCCCAAATGAGAATGGATCCATCACGACATGTGACCGGACAACAATACCTCTGTTTTATGTTTCTCATTGTGTGGTCTCAAACGAGAGAGAAACATGTCGTTCAAAACCCCCTTGTTGGCAAATGGTGCAAGTTTTCCCAAGTGGAACCCCTTAGCATTTTATCGTTCTTTTCCTAGATATTCCTAAGAATAGTCAAAAAAAATTCCACGGTCAGGGGTTATCCAGACCAGCTTACGCGCACCTCGACTATTTTTCTCCCCAATCCAACCAAACGTATGAGCCGGGAGTTGGGGATTCACAAGAAATCTCTGTCTTGTGCCCTAGCCCTAAGAATAATCAGTGCTAACGTATTTAACTGACTTTTTATTTTTCTGGTTTTTATTTCTCTCCTTATCAAATAAACATATTATTTGTGTTGTAGGATGCATTTGCTGCGGGAACTGACACTACATCCGCAGCTCTAGAATGGGCAATGTCAGAGCTCTTAAAACATCCTCAAGTCATGAAAAAACTTCAAGCCGAAGTCCGAGGAATAGCCCAACACAACCAGAGTATAACTGAGGATGATCTAGACCAAATGCCCTACCTAAAGGCCGTGATCAAAGAGACTCTACGCCTCCACCCTCCAATTCCCCTTCTCGTCCCCCGGGAATCAACCAAAGACGTCCAAGTAATGGGCTACGACATTGCCGCCGGGACACGTGTGATCGTGAATGCTTGGTCGATCAGCCAAGACTCGGCATCGTGGGATGAGCCAGAGGAGTTTAGGCCCGAGAGGTTTTTGAACAGTTCGGTTGATTTCAGAGGACACGATTTCGAATTGATTCCGTTCGGCGCAGGAAGGAGGGGGTGCCCGGGCATTCAATTTGCAGCGACGGTTAATGAGTTGGCATTGGCGAAACTTGTGCACAAGTTTGATTTTGCATTGCCTGATGGGGCGGATTTTGATGTGAGTGAAGTTGCTGGTTTGACCATTCATAGAAAGTTCCCTCTACTTGTTGTTGTGACACCTTGTTCTTCCTAATTACTGTGCGAGAAAGTACCTTCGATCTGCCTCCTATATTGTGCAATATCGAAAATCTATACTAGAATTTTCACGAACAAATATTGGATACAATAGGGATAATTGCCCAAAACACATTTTGAGAATTTGCCAAATAATTGTGACGATTCTTATCTTCGTCTGAGAATGTGAATTAAGTTAATTGGTATGATAAAAGTATATTCTTTATGAATGTGTCATCTAGAGAGAGGTTAAGTCCTCGGGTTTGCAAGACACAACGGCTGTGTTTGGTTAGATAGTTTAATTTAGTTTTGATGATGTCAGCAGGTGTAATGAGTGAAGAGAGATAGAGAGAGAAATAAGGGAAATGATGATGTCATCAAAACTAAAACTAAAATTAAACAGGTAAAACGAACATATAAAAAACTTAATCGGTAATCAATATAAACGAAAATCTACATAGCGTTGTGAGAAAGTAGAAAGAATAGATCAACAAAATTAATTTTTTAACCAAGTAAAAAACTTTCTTATATATAGAATTTTGCAATCTAAGAATTGTAGGTACAATTTTGTCACCATTGAATCGAAATCCTGGAACCGTCCCATCCTATCCCATGAATTTTTCTTACATTCTCTACAGTTGTCTTTTCATTTTTTTTTTCCTTTTAAGAGTACCTAAATGCATGCTTCATTGCTTCTAACTTTGGGGAGAATATTCTTTATACCGCCAATGTAAATAAAAGTTTCATCCAAATCGATTACATTCCGCCATGTGTCCAAATAGTGGTCCCAAATAGTAGAATATGAGACATGTAGCGCAATGTAATCGATTTTGGAGGAAAATTTTACTTACACTTATATGGATTTTCTCCATCCATTGATATCTTGAGCAATATTCCAAGAATTTCATATCCCACCCATATTCTAAGAGATTTCATATCTCATCCATTTATTTCCAGTCAAATAAACGAGGCCTTAAACACTCGTGAAATGCAGCTAAAAAGTGGGACTCGGGGATGGCTGCTGTGCAGGGAGTGCACAGCAGCTGCTGCGCAGCGACCAAAACGGCGCCGTTTTGATGTATTTCACGCGAAAAAAGATAAAAGAAAAAAATGAAGGCCAAAACGACGTCGTTTTGGCCTTAATCCCACAAAACCCCAAAAGCCAGCAAAAAAATTTTCTCCCCAAATCTGTCGATCATAAACCTTTCTTCTCCCTAGATGGAACCTCCACAGCCGACATCAATGGATGCACAACATCCGACCGTCGCCGTTCATCCATTGCCATCGCCAACAGCTACCGATGATGGCGCACCGTCATCACCACAGTAAGCTCTCTCTCTCCGGATCAAAATGGCTGCTTTGTTCACGGGTTCTTGCAAAGTTATCTCTCGATGCTTTATTTTTTCGATCTCAACAATGTTGGGACAAATGTTGATATGGATGGAACCATTTATTAATCCAAACTATTTTCCTGCGAATTTTGTTTTGCCGATGTCGACAATATTGATGTCGGGGACCATGGTGGACAAATGTTAGGACAAATGTTCTCTCTCTCTCTCGATGCTTTATTTGGGACAAATGTGGGGGGGACCATGGTGGAGCCAAAAACATGTTTTGGTTTGCCGATGGTGGGGGGACCATGGTGGACAATTGGGGCTTTTGATGCTTGAATTCTTCATAAAAAAAATTGGGGCTTTAAATTGGACAATTCGAGTGGATTCAAGTCCATGTTTTTTAAATCAAATTGCTAGGTTACAGAGGAGCATGGGTCCTTTGGTTCATTTTGGTGGTTGAATTACATACACGGCTTACTTGAGTACGATGGTGCAGGTGGATACGCAGAGATCTTGTGTGTTCAACAGAATAGGAAGGCTGAAGGCAAGAAATTGAGGAGTTTAGCACCATGGTAGCTTCCCAATTGAGAAGTTTAGCCGGGCGGATGAGTTATATATGCAAGATGAGCAGTTCTTTGAGATGTTGCTTGATCCGAATATTTCTCAACGAAATTAAAAATGTAATCAGAATTCCATTTTTAGTCCATTTGATACATTTCGTTTCATGGGTATTGATTCCCAGGTTTATGGAATTCCGAATATTTCTCAACGAAATTAAAAATGTAATCAGAATTCCATTTTTTTTCCCATCTTAATCTGTTCGTAGACTACCCAAGTTGTCTTTCTTTTCTTCTTCATGTTTGCTGTATTGCTACAGGATACAGGTTAATGAATTGGATGTTTAGTTCATGAGCACACTTGGCTTATTTTCATGTCCTGATGCCCAGGTTTATGTTTAGTTCATGTCCTCAAGTAAAAAAATTTAAGCCAAAACGTCAAAAAAATTTAGCCAAAACGATGTCGTTTTGCCTTATTTTTGTTCCAGGCTTAAAAACAATGAAACGACGTCGTTCCATTTAGGCCAAAACGACGTCGTTTTGGCTATTTTTCGTTTTTACGCATGAAGGCTTCAAAACGGCGCCGTTTTGGTCGCTGCACAGCAGTTGCTGTGCACTCCCTGCACAGCAGCATCCCGTGGTCCCAAAAAGTGGGAGCCTTTTTGTGTGTGTGTGTGTGTCTTTTTCTTTGTTTTATAGTTTTGGTTGGCCAAAAAGTCGATGTGATCCTCTCATCCTCAATGATGTGCTTTTATGGACTAAATCCTACATTCTTCTGATCATTTGCCAAAATACATTTTTACAGGATATATTTTAAAGTTGGCTCCCAAGAATACAAAATACAATTTTTATTTTTTATAGTAATGAAAAGTATTCCGATAAACCGGACTAATCTCTCCAGTCCCTCACATAGCCCTTTTCACGTGTTGCGTGAGGTGAGGTGGCCCAAAGGACAAAATTGTGTAACGGAAAACTATACTTCCCAAACACCCCCATAATTTGAAATCGACTTCCACAATATATCAGTCATTCGGCTCTTTTTTTTTTTTTTTGACGTCATGTAAGAAGTGTTAAGTTATTAGTAAGAATTAACCCTTGGTCTTGTGCACGGAGGTATAAGATGCCTACCGATTTTGCTACCACCCATTCGTCTAATTCTTGAGCTAAAGAGGGAAATGGAGTCCCCATAGTGCTCAAAGGAACTACCCCTCTGCAGTGCCCAATCTGAGCAACCCAAAAGTGTTTTAAATGTTATCCCACATGTAAGATACTTAACTTAGATGTAAGATAACTGGATCGTTGATTGCTTAACAGACGGCTCAGATTGGTCAAGGGTTGTGCCTTTGGGCACTACAGGGACCCGGTTCTGCTAAAAAAAGTCATGTCATCATTCTTTACCAATTTTACATGAAATTCTCTCAAGAAACTCGTAAAATCAATTCAATATTTGTTATCATAAAAAAATTAAAAATTCTAAAATCAGCTCACACAATAAGACAACTCTTTGATTGGTATGAGTGTATTTTTACCGGCAAATACTCTTTCCGGTCAAAGAGTTGCATTATTGTTAGTCAAAAAAAAAAAAATGCTAAGTACCAAGAAATAGTACCCAAAAATTACACAGAAACTGGAAATGAGTGGCTCAGATGCACTCACCAAGAAATGGTACCCATAAATTACTCAGAAACTGGAAATGAGTGGCTCAAGTGCACCTGAGCCACTCATTTCCAGTTTCTGGGTAATTTCACTTGAGCCACTCATTTCCAGTTTCTGAGTAATTTATGGGTACCATTTCTTGGTGAGTGCACCTAAGCCACTCATTTCCAGTTTCTGGGGTAATTTCTCGGTAACATTTTTGTGTATGTAGCAGTGATAAAAAAAAAAATACTATTATGTTGCTGTCTGTGATGAATCGTCTTCCATTTCTTGTGCACAATAAACTTTTCATTTGTAAGTAAAAGCTAACCCCTTGCACGTCTCTACTCTCTTCTACGTTTGAAATATTGTCTTTGGTGCCGACTTTTTCTGCATTGGAATGGGATCCTCTCTCCACTTAAAAAGACTGATGGTTCTTTTTGAATTATTCATGGAAATGAATAATGATACATACACAAACTTTGCAAGAAACTGCTTGGATCGATCTATTCCCGGTATTTTGTTTTGAAGATTTTACGCTTCGACCCTTGAAAACACCTTCTGAACACATTGGACGGCTCGGATCGTCAAAAAAATGCTCGGATCATGGAGGTCCGGAGTCCCGGATCCCGTTTAAGAAGCTTTCTCTCTCTCTCTCTCTATATATATATATATATATATATATATATATATATATATAATGGGAAAAAAGGGCTTCTAAAAAAAATGGAAAAGTAATCGAATGCGAAAAAAAAAAGGGCTTCTAAGCTATCCTATTTCATGAGAAGAAGGGAAAAAAATATATATCATAATGCAAAAATAATTCATAGTGCTACACTTTTCTTTCTCCAGTGCAGTCAATTTGGGTTAAATTAATCGAATTTGGACTGCACCTCATATCTTTTATGTTTGTACAAGTCTATTTATTGTGGTGTACAATTGGCATTATGCAATGTTGTGGACAGTTGCGGAGTTGGGATTTAGAATCGAGAGTGGGCGTACAAAGAATAGGGTTAGGTAATTTAGCGACATTTTGTATTAATTATTCCAATATATAGTACTAGTAAAGAATGGATCTCTTCTGTGGATGCAGGCTGTTTTTTGGGCTGCACCACATAAATTCTTGTGTGTCCCTCTTTTGATTTTCTTTTTCATCGTTATTCATTCACTGTTGTCGTGAATTATTTTCTTTCCGAATCTCGACTTTGATTTGCTTCCGCTAAATTCCCAACATGTACCACACTTAACCTCATCATTTTTTGTACCATCTTGCAAGCTTCTCTCTTCTAAAACATGAGAGTAAAATATGCTCCATATGACGAATGAACTCAGACGACCGATTTCAAAATTTCTTTAGAATTATAGAAGATTTTTTCTCAAAATTTTCGAATTTGAGCAAGTGTGCAGGCCAACATTCTTTAAAATTTAACATTCGCCCATTGAAGAATTCCCTGAAAATTTTAACAACTCCACACCTCAAATTTATGTGACTATGAATAAATCTAACAAGAAAGTCTATTTTCCTATCTCTGTCTACCTAGCTGCTTTTATGAGACCATATTTTTTAATCGTATAGGTGGTTAGAAAGTATTTGCGATAAGTAGTTGCCGAGAGTAGTTGCCGAGATGGAGTCAGGATTTTTGCGTAGAGAATGTGGCTTATGTCTCCACAAGAGGGGCGAAGATATATAATTTGATAATATACATTATTTTTTTCAATCTAACAGTAAGATTTTTTCAAATTGTAGTAGGGACGAGAGCCCCTACTAGCCCCCTTTTGGCAAGTGTCGGCCCTAGGCCCAATAGGCCGGCATCTTCGGCCTCCAAAAATAATGCGAAAACAGGGCCCTCTAATATTTTTTAGTACCCAATATATAATCCAATTTTTTTATTTTTTATTTTACATAGAGGCCTATTTTAAAACCCAAACAACCAATTTACACTTAATGGCCATGGGCCCA
>JADGMU010000092.1:0-169058 GCA_016920895.1 Vaccinium myrtillus | reverse complement strand
CTATTTTCAATGGACCTACAAATGAAATTTCTCAACAAGAAAAGACCCAAAAGGTATTCATATATGTAAACCAAGAACAACAAAACAAAAACATAGGAAAGCAATCATTATTTGAACACAAAAATTATGTTTCCAATATAAAAAAAAATTGGCAAACGTTAGTGACAAGATCTGACAACCACAAAAAAAGGTTTAGATAAACAAGTAGTATTTATTGATCACACAATGCAATTGACATAACAAAGAAGACACCCATATGAACTTTGACACACACACACACACGCAGAGAGAGAGAGAGAGAGAGAGAGAGAGAGAGAGAGAGAGAGAGAGAGAGAGAGAGAGAGAGAGAGAGAGAGAGTTTTTACCAACAGATATGGCATTTTGGATCTCAGCACACTTGGCAATAGCATCCTCAGAGTCAACACCCTCCTCTGGTTCAACTGCATCCATAATCAACTTGTCCTTATACCCATTGTCCAAACCATACCAACCTGAAACCTTCACCCTTGACACCAAAAACCACTGAAACAAAGCAAACCCAATCCCCAACAAAGCACCAAGGTATCGAGCACATGTAAGGCCTTCATCCATCAAACCCATTTCCCGTAAAAACACTCACAAAATCTGTTTCTCTTTTACAAATCTACTTTTTTCTCTTTCTTTTCTGGCAATTTATATATAGAATCTGAAACGGCAGAACCCCAGAGCAGAGGACTATATTATCTATATTTATCCGAAATAGTAGTATTAATTGTGGCTTTGATTTGCATGGGTTTTGTAGGGATTTGCTGAGAAGGTTTGTTTTGATTGACGGATGGGGGGAAATTATAGTTTATTATACTCCTCCTGGTAGGTTTGATTATCAGGTAGCCATTTTGTATTTATCCACATGAGGATGAGGTGTCCTTTATGTTGTAACGAACGCTATGAATGCGACTAAGTTGGGAGAAAATAAATAAAACAACAAGTAATCACACGACACAAAGATATACGTGATTCCCTTAAGATTGAGGTACGTCCATGGGCGAGGAGAGAGAGAGTTCACTATCAATGGTGAAGAAGAGATACAAAGAACCAGCTATGATCCGTAACTCTGGAGAGGCCACAATATGAGAGATAGCCAAAGGATCCCTAAAAGCCTCTATTTATAAGAAGCACAATCAATAGGAAATCCTAAATACAATAGGAAATCCTAAACACAATTGGAAATCCTAAATGCAATAGGAAATCCTAAACACAATAGGAAATCCTAAACACAATTGGAATTCTCCCAAAAAAGGAAAATTCAAGGCACAATTCCAACAATGAACCAATTTAATTTTGAATGAGATTTTCTAATTTTGGGGATGAGTTACTATTGGAACTTGTGCCTCATATGGAGAGGTACTAAGGAGTTCTGATGAAAAGTCAGATGTCCGGCGGAGCGGAGGGAGCTACCCGATCTTGGGAAACCACGTAAATTCCGGTGTTTGATTCCTTTACTGTTTTCGTATTCTATTGTATGCGTGTGGTGATTATTCTAACAGTTACAAGTAATTGTGAATTGGGATTCCCACAACATCTTTATATATATGCTACTATTTGTTAATTCCATGTTTAGCGGGATGGTAACAACGTACGTAGTCCTCAAATGACTACGTATTCTCTATTAATTTTTAGGGGAAAAAAAGGTTGACTATTTTTCTTTCACGAAATCGTAGTTATTTGACCCGATACTGGATGATGATAGGGCCGTTGGCCCTTCTTTGTTTCAGTATTGAGGGGGAAATTATGTGGAAAATTTAAAGAAGGTGGGTCTCACCATTTTATAAATTATTAAAATTACTGTTATCATGATTACAATCCTTAAAAGGATATTTCAAAGAGGAAACTGCAAAAAGAGATTGGGCTTTAACTACAAAGAGGTACCAGTGAGCTCTACCTCAGTTGGTATCTCCTGGCTCTCCCAACGTGGGAGACTAGGGATCGAGCCCTTTTGGGGGCGTTGGAGTTTCAGGGCCATGGATAGCCCCTGCACTCGTCTGTGGTTGACACTACTAATGGATAGCCCCTGCACTCGTCTGTGGTCGACACTACTAACACCCCACTAACATCTCCTAAACTATGGCAAAAAAAAAAAAAAAACTACAAAGAGGTGGAGGAGCAGTTGAAGTAAATTAAGAATAAAACAATGGAGACAGATCGTTTTGTACAGATAGTGTAGAAATGGGTCTCGGGGACCCATTGTGGGTCCCACACGGACGATCCGAGCCGTTCAATCATTTTAGAATAATTTTCCGAGGGGTCCCAAGAGAAATCAGCTCAATCGGACGTGTGTAAGTGTTTGATCCAAAATCTCAATCGGACGTGTGTAAGTGCTTGAAACGGGGAGATTTTGGATCAAGCCCTTACACATGTCCGATTGAGCTGATTTCTCACGGGGCCCCTCGAAAAATTATTCTAAGATGATTGAACGGCTTCGATCGTCCGTGTGGGATCCACTTGAGACCTATCTATACACTCGTCGGTACATATGTATCTCGTACGTAAATTAAATGTTATACTTTATTTTTCTCTTGATACCCGAACGTTGGGTGGAAAGGGGGAGAATTTAATTTAATGAGGTATTTTATATATTTTTCATATTTTATTAGAATAATTAAATTCCAGTCATTTGTTTTTATCAAAATTGTGAATTGAGATTCCCACAATATCTTTGTGTAATATATTTGTTACGGAAAAAAACTACAGTATGAGAAATTTAAGAATGTGGCTCGAACAACTTTCTAAACGATCAACTAATGTAGTTAAATTCGGTCTTAATTTTTCCCTAATGGCTGTTGAGACTTACTTCTCTAGACTACTATATAATTTAAAGCAAGTTTCATTTTCTAAAAGTCAAAATAATTTCTTTATGAAGTCCCGTAGTGCATTCCCCTATATATACTCTACAGACTAACTAAAATTACTGTATAAAAAATAATAAAAAAACTTGCGTAGCTATTTTTCCGTGAAATAAAATGAAATAAAATTACTGTAATACTGATTGAAGAGAATTTCAAATTGAAGATCAATTCTAACCCATATACAATCGATATATTTTTCAATAAAATTATGTTACAGCAGCCATTTGTTATAATTAAAATTATGACATTAGATTACCAAAACATCTTTTATGTAATATATATATAAGTTTTGAGGGAAATAATCATATGAGAATTACTGAGAATGTGGATCTAAGCTCTTTGCAAAAAGATCAACAAATAATTAAATGACATCTCAAAAATTCCTCTAGTGGTTGTTGAGACTTTAGTATAATTGAAAGCAAAATTTCATTTTTTAACAAAAATGAGGCTTAGGGATTTTTTCAGGTAATGTTATCAATTTAGTGGAGATAGTCAACACGAGGTTTTGTCCTAATTTAAAATGGGCATCAAGCTAGAGGATGGCGGGATTGGTCTCTTGAGATTAGTAAATAAGCGCGTAAATTGGCCCTGACAAAATCAATTATTAAAACAACCAAAGGGTAAGGAGATCTTTCAACGCGTTATTAATTTTGTGGAATTTCTTAAGTGTTCTTTGTTTTTCAACTGTAAAAGCAAAATAAATAAATAGTGAAAAAGCCGAAAGCAACTCAAAAAAGATGATCCAATAGAGTAGTAAGCCCTAATCAAATAAGAGAGAGAGAGAAAGAGAGCTTCTTTTGAAGTGTATATCTTAGCATACAAGAAACAAGGCAAAGTCAAAGAATTATTTTTCCTAGGACCAAAAAAATAAATAATAATTACTGTATTATTTTTTCTATTTCAACTATTGGTGTCTGAGCATTAAATATGGCGCATCTTAGGCTTATTGTAAAGAAAGACAGAGAGTCTTCTGCAAAATTATTATTTTTATCACAGTTCTTTTTTGTGTGAGAGTACCCTTTGAACTCACATTTTGTAATAGTAATATAAATCTGGATATTTAACAATCGTCAATGACGTATTGAGGAAGCAACGGTGCTAAAGCGGTTTGTCGACCGTTTTTCCATCAACTCTCCTAAAACCAAATGGTGGTAGGAAGGGCTACAATTAAGTTTTTATGGCATTCGACATCGCACCCGCAAGTCTGTTTTAGAGCGGTCGCAGGGAGTGACATTGTGTAACCAAATCCATGGGGGCACTCCGGCCCAACAATCCCTCCCTCACGATGACGCTCCCGCGACTCGAACCCATGACCTCCTGGCTCTGATACCACTTGTCGGACCGCTTTTTCACCAACTTTCCTAAAACCAAATGGTGGTAGGAAGGGCTTCAATTAAGTCTTTTATGGCATTCGACATCGCACCCGCAAGTCTGTTTTTAGAGCGGTCGCAGAGAGTGACATTGTGTAACCAAATCCATGGGGTACTCCGGCCCAACACGATTCTTTGAAGACAAATTTTTAAAATTTATCATTTGTCTTAGTGACTGGATCAGCTCTCCTCCATACCCCTTCCTATTTGTTCATCTCGTAAAACACGTGATGAAATATGTGTTAGTCAAAAATCGATTTGATTATATCAATAGGTATGTTAGTAAGTTGTTCTTTGTTATGTAATACTTCTTCCGTTTCTTTTTAAGTGTTGTCTTTGAAAAACGTGTATTTTCTTGGACGTAAAAAAAAATGCATTTCTATATAATTTTTGTAAAACTTTTTGCACCAAATTAAGTGCTCAATGGTAGAAAAAAGAAATATAGAGAGAGAAATATGTTGTTTTGGGAGTTTGAAAATACACGTATTTTTATAATGAACGCTTAAAAAAGGGACGGAATGAGTAAATTCTAAGAGTATATCACTTTATGTGCAACTTGTTCACATATCTGTAAATCTTCAATTAAATTGATTTTTTTGCACATATGTTCCTTCTTAAGTGGTTTACTAGATAAGTGCAACTTGTTCACATCGACATGGATCTTCAATTGAATTTTTCTTTGAACACATATACGGATATACCTTTTTAAGGGATATGGAAACCTGGAGGATGCCCCCTGTATGACGGCATCCGAGTCGTTGGATGTGTTTTTAATGGTCCTAATTTTATCTTACCATTTTGTTGATTCGAGCAGATGAAATCCGAACCGTTGATTGCCGATATCAACGGACTAAGAGCCGCCCTCCAGGTTTCCCGGGTCCCATTTTAAGTTTTTTACTACGGATTCAAATTATGGTTGTGAGCCCCAGATGAGCCCACAAAACAGAAAGTACGATGAAGGGATAGGTAATGGAGAGTAGGTCGTCGAACGAGTTATACAAAAAAAATAAAAAAAAATGAGGATTTCTCTGTCACCGGGATTGGCGAGGAGTTCAACTGCCGAACCTAAATATTTTGACTATATATTCCCCTCCAATTCTTGGTGATCCAAATGCCACTCTCTAATTTGTTTAAGAGGTCAAAATTTTCTTAACGAATAAGATTCAAATACCAATATGAAAGCAAAGGTTCATTAGGCCAAAATACAACTTTGGGTAAAAAACAATCACTTGAAGTTATATTGGGAAAAATTATTCAATGTCCATAGGATATACAATTAATATGGGGTCTACACATTTAGTATTAGGCATTTAGGCTCTCAAAACACAAGGAGAGGTCAATATTTCCAAGATTTATCATTTATGTGTGACTCAATGGGATTGTCACCCTCATTATTGGTTGGGTTGACGAGGAGTGCAATATACTCAGAAATTACCTAGAAAACTGTAACGAGTGGCTCAGATGCACTGGGTAATTAATGCCAAGTGTCCAGAATTACCCAGTGCATCTGAGCCACTCATTACAGTTTTTTGGATAATTTCTGGGTAGAGATTTTGGACACTTGGCATTTCTAAGCTTCCAATTAGACAAAGTCTCTTATCCAAAGAACCAAGTTTATCTTCTTCTTAATTCTAATGTTAATTTGTTACACTGATTAAAAAAATGATAAATCTGTAACAGTCTATCCTAATCAAACACAGTAATAAGAGTATTGTTAAAACTCTATAATATTTGAAGGTGGTCAAGGTCTCAAGAGAGCCGTTTGAATTACCTATGGGTAAGGGGTTATTATCGATATATAGTTAAAAATTATTCCCTTTGGACAATGAAGATTCTCATGTCTAGCTCATAGACATGAGGAAAAAAATTTGAAACTCAAATTAAGGTGAGAGCGATTATCAGAGACATCATTGATAATGGATCTTCTACCTACTTTTAGCACGATAATTGACACCCAACGGTCCTCTTCTTTTACACCACCGACATCAGTTTACGGATGTTTCTCTAGTATACGTATGGTAGCTTAATTTCTTGAACAGTGGACGACGTGACCTTTCTTTTCCCTCCTTGTCCCTAATTTTCTGCCTAATCCCACTACTTCTAATAAACTCTCAGTCATATAGAATGGCCTCCCACCCTCAAAATACCAAGCTTTTGATGCTTGGAATGCTCTTAGGGCTCACTATCCTCTTGTTACCTAGCACAAAATAGTCTGGTTTTCTCATAACATTCCAAGGCATAGTTTTATCCTATATGTGGCTACTAGTGGTAGCTTAAGAACCAAAGATAAGCTTTACAATTTCGAAGTGTCATCGATAGCCCTGTCAGCTCTCCAAGTAACTAGCTGATTGACTCCTAGATTGCCTCCTAATAAAGCTTGTTTTAGCTGATAAACTCCAATTGCAAAAGGAATAATCGATTTTTTCAGACTTCTGCTTAAATTGCTTAAATAGTAATTTGTTTTTCATTGTTTATTGTTGTTCATTGTTTATTTGTTGTTCATTGCTTAAATAATAATCGATTTCTAATGTTGTTCATTGTTTATTTGTTGAGCTTCTTTCCATTTCTCGGTTCTTAATCAGCCTACTTACCTTTTCAAATATCACTGTTCGCAGCCAACCATGAGAATAATGAGAAAATGTAACTCAAAGACCACCTCCTCAGCATAGCCACTAGCCAGAGCAAACAACAAACTACAAAAGAAAATACACTCTGTGATTACCCTTTTCATGTATTTTCTGCTTCTTCCAAACACCCTAGCATTTCTTTCCAGCCATTTCTGGTACAGAGCTTCTGCAAGAGAGCTTATAAGTAACGTTCAGTTTTAGGGAACGAATGGAGATGCAGATTGCGCAGTATGTTCCCGGCATGATAAGTCGCATCAACATTTGTGCCCTTCCCTCCACTTAACCAAATTCTATGTGCACTTCTAAAAACACAGGCTCGGCTGCCCTAACAACAGGAACATTTCGAAGCATCATTAACCTTATACTGAATACGAACAGAAAATGTGACATGAATCCCATTCTCGTATATTATTTCGGAAGCAGTCAATCACAATTGATTTACATCACTTTTTTTTAATGATTATTCGCCAATTGTTTTGGCCTTTGTTAAACAACAAAAGGAACACTCTGGCTTCAGCCAGTATGTACATCTCTGATACGTCAATCTTGGTATTTTCGCTAATCCACAATGGAAGAGACCAATAGAATGCGTCACATCGCGTTGCGACTCATGATCGTGGCGGCTTCCACTTGCAACAGTTTTTGAGTTATTGGAATATCAAAACACATCCATCCTCGAGTTTTCATTCTTGGAGTGAGAACCTGCATACTTATGAGAGCTTTATGCTTGAAAGACGAGTTGGTGCAGTAATACAGGTAGCAATGTCACCACTTCCAAGCGACCTCACTTCACCACTTCCAAGCGACCTCACTTCAATGGGATACGGATGTTGTAACGAGTACCAGCTGACTGCAGTTGTACTGTGAAGTAGGTTACTACTACTTCCCTTGCCCAGTTTGGTTATAAAAATCCAACGGACTCAAATAATTCCAGGGTCCTCTACAGCAATTTAGGGGACAGAAAAACTTCCACTTGCAAAAACTCATTCCTCCTCGATCACAAGCTTAGCTCAATATCTGGAATCAGCATACCAATATTTGCATGGTTATCTTTCCTCGTGAGTTCATTCATAAAAAAATCAGTAGTTAGCTTGAGGAAAGCTCTGAGTCAAACAAGCTGTGGAAACAGCAGGCAAATAAATAAACAACTACCTGCACTGGGGGCTAATCATTAACGATAGGTGCTGACCGATTAATCAAGCAATCAGTGGATTTTTTTTTTCCCAGGTAAGCAGCTAACCTTTCATAGATATGAGGATTTAAATTGACAACTAGTCAAAATTACAGATATTTTCATATTATCTGATATTGGTCAAAATTACAAAAAATTCATCACAAAGAGTCTACTGATAACTTTCGAGAGAAATAGTAGTATTTTCTAGTCATCTGCATAATAAACTAAAACAACTGTTTTCTGTAACGAAATTGTGCTTATGTAATTACGTATTAGATACATGGAATCTGTAAAATGATTGAATCCAGAGATTAATCAGCAGCAAAAGGGCAAATTATACAGGTCTCTGAATATTCTGAATCATTACATTGGCCTGCCATAAGTCTTTTGAATCTACATGGCACTCCTTTATGGTTTGGCTGTCTCTTACGAATTCTCCATTATACTAATAAAACGGCTTGGCCGATTTTTAACACCTTCACGGGCAACTTTCTCAAATGCCTTGTACATCCTTGCCACAGTAAATATTACAAGAAAATTCTTGCCACCTAAATCGTTAAACCCTTGGGTACCAGTGGGATTTACGCTGTCCAAATCAGGTTACAAACTTGTACCGAATTTCGTAGGGTAGTTCTACACTTGGGCAGAAGAGATTTGGATAGCGTAAATCGTTCAACACTGAGTTCAATGTCTATATTAGTTGATGAGACTAGTGAAGAGATGGAATTTAAAAAACCTAATGTCAGGTCCGACGTCCCTATATTTAACTAGGAACCTCATCTAAGTTCTTGATCCAATCTTCCAATTTTTTATAACTCTAAACACTTAATCAAAAATTGGAAGGTAAGGATCAAACACTTGGAGTTATCCGATTGAGTTGATTTGTTCATGTGGGACCCTGAAGTGGGCCCCACGGCTCAATTTGTGAGCACAGGTTTGATTAATTGAGGGACTAAATTGATAGCTTTAATAGATTAGGGACGAAGTAGAAAAAATGTATTCTCTTTTATATGGACACTTCAAATAAAATATGGCTAAAATGACTCAAACGAGTAATTTATGAAGTAAACTAACGAGAGCCTTTGGTCATCTTACAAGTAGATGAAGCTAAAACCTTCCAGAGTGTTTGCATTCACAACATTTACTCTGCAAATACGTAGTAGTCCCCTAAAGCTATTAGCTATGTACCACGGACACGGACACGGATACAGACACGGACACGGACATGGGAAATCTAAAAAAATGGCCACGGACACGGCGGGGGACACGGCAAAAATTAATTAATTAATTAATAATTTTATATATATATTATATGTATGCATTATATACATACATATATACACTTTTCTTTTGATATGTAAGATATTTACATTGTTATGCGCTGGTATATATGCACATATATACATATAAGATATACACATACATCTGCGGAGATATATACATCGAATATATACTAGTACATACATATATATACACAAATATATGTATATACATCGAGGGAAAGAGAGAGAGAGAGGGACGGAGGGAGAGAGAGTGAGATCGTGAGAGTCAAAGTGTGTAGTTATGGGACACTCGTGTCCATGCAGTGTACCCCTCCAAAAAATAATTTAATTTAAGGGACACGCCACGTGACGGGTCCCCAAGTGTCCCCGTGTCCCATATGGTGACACGACGACCTCTAGAAGTGTTGGTGCTACATAGGCTATTAGTACTTAATCAAACAATACACTTAAATGGATATAATAAAAAAAAGTACACATATAACTTGAAAACCAAAAAACGAAGGTGGTGTTTGAAAGACAGAAGACTAGCTATGAGACATTTTAGTTATAAAATTATTTACGACAAAGCCTCTGGCAAGAGGTACACACAGAACTATAATGCAATTAGTCAACTACAAAGGAATGCACAGAAAGCATGAAATTTTAATGCTAAAGTACATGTTATGAATTACTCATGCACAACTTCAAATGAAATTGGTCATGTATTAGATGGATGCAACTGATCACTTAAGAATTAAATTTCTGTTGAATCATTGATAAACAAGATTCCAAGAACTTTTTGACAAATCACATTGTGCTTTTACGAATTTCCTTTTTTTGCACAAAAGAAGCTGGATAGAAATGAAGATGTAACTGCATTTTTTTTTAAACAACAAACAAAAAGAAAATGTAGGTGTTATCTTACCTTGTTCGTGAGAGGAAGCCTCAAGAGTTGGGATAGATGATACGTGAACTCCGCTTAACAAGGTAACGGCTGTAGTGCTTGGCTTGCCCATGATGGCAAAGGTGCATGTAAAACAACTGGAAGCCCTGTAATAGGGTGCTCAAAGGACAAGCTCTCTGCGTGAAGTTCATGGCCGTCATATTTTCTCCCTTTCCACTCATAGACACCCTCATATTTCACATCTCCTCTTATGGGAATTCCAAGATACTGGCAGTGCAAGCGAATTTGATGGGTTCTTCCACTTCGCGGATATGCTCGCACCAAAATCTCCTCCTTCTCATCATTAGTGTTCGTTAAAGCTTTTTCTTCAACAACGATATTTTTTTCTCCATCAGATAACTCTTTGGAGCACCCATGCCCATTCACTGATAATACTTGAAGAAGAGTTTGCATATCTCTAACAACTGACCCGCCTGGTAATTTTCGACCAACATCTGACGTGGCATAAACGCGCCATGCTCCAAACTTTGATCGGCCGTGACCTGATTTAATAGTGATTTGTTCCCATTCTGGAGATCGCCCAACGCAAAAGGCAATGTACGTTTTCCTAACCTTGTGGTCTGTAAAGGCCCTAACTAGCTTAGCTGCCACTTTGTGCGATTTAGTGATCAACATTAACCCGCTAGTGTCGCGATCGAGTCTGTTAGCCAGATGGAGCTCTGGGAGGTTGACTTGCATTCCTGAGATTCAGCAGATATTAATTCAGCTATAGTTACATCAATATCTGTGCAAAAACCATATTGGAGAGTGGAACGGAGGCTGTGAGAGGTTCAAGGAAAAGTAAATTGAAGGAAGCAGCAATAAATGGAAATTTGCATGATCTCGAGATGAAATTTGAAGAAAGCATTGATAGTCAAATAAATAGTGGTGGTAGAGTCTTGTTTATTTTAGTATTGAATAAGAATGTCGGTGGACACTTTTCCGGGGAGGGGTATTATGGTAATTTTAGTTTTTTGAACATGGGCCATAGGGTCGCCCATGGGTTACTCAATGGGTCAAGTTAATTACCCCTTGTTATACAATTATGAGTCTTTCTTTGGTGTCATATAGGCTTTGGAAATCAAAGGAATTAGTAGTTTCTGTTATGTAGTTTTACTTGGTTTAGGAAGTCTCCATGTCTATATAAGCAACATAATGCTTCTAATTTAATGGAGTTGAATATTATGAGAAACTTCAAAACTTTTGAAGCCTGTTTTATGGATTGTGTGATTCAATCAAACCTTATGTGGGGATGCCTGAAGCTTGTAGGAGTGATTCCTAGACGTGTATCTTCCTCTATTCTTCTCTTTTATTCTTGTTTTCTGTATATTATCAGTCGGTCACTGTTAACGGATTACTATTCACAAGCCCTAAACGACATAAAATTGTCCTTGAAAGTTGCAGAATGGTGGCCCCAAAACCCTGTCACTTTGTTACCCCGTTGACCCTAAAATCTTTCACTCGTCCTACATCAGTGGTTCAACCCTGTCGAAAAATTAGGGCAAATAGTAGAGCCACTGTTTCATGGCTCAGGCATTGAAGGAGTAAGACAGCAACCCGAAAATGATGTTTCACTAATCCGACGACATCTATAGAGATATTCACCCCACCTCCAGTGCCACGACACCCACATGCATGCACACACACACACAAACACACACACACACACACAGATACAAGAACACGCAATAAATACTCATTCGTCTCCACATCCGAGTCGAGGGACACTCATGCGTGGGTGTGGAAGAGTTTGCCCTACGATAGCTAATTATCACCTCAAAAACTAATATATGAACCAAGATAACCCCTTTTTATTGCCAATTGATTTTGAATCTAGTCATTACTATTTAGTTATAAGGTGGACGCTTTAATACTTTACAAGTTAAGATTTTGGAGACCGCTTGCTTCAAGTTTGGCATTGGATTTGACCCTATTTCAGGTCCACTTCAATGATCAAGCTCGTATATATTGTAGAGCCCATCAAGTAGAACAATCACTTAACAATCATGTTGATTGGATGTGACGCAGCGGAATTCAGGATAAACTAGTTAGCGTACGAATTCAAACGAAGATAGGTCTCGAATCCTCGAGAGTTCTTGAATCCACAAGAAGAAAGAGAATAACTCTGAATTGTTTATTGAATAAAAGGTACCGAATAATAAAGGTTACATGCCCTTTTATAGGAAAAAACTAGCAAACCCTAGCAAAAACTTACTAAAAAAATAAAATATCTTGAAAATTGGAGAAACTCCGAAAATTGAAAACTTGAAAAATAAGAAATTCCCAATTGGAAACAACGAAAACGGAATTACACACTAAGAATAATTCATAATCTAATTATTACCTAAAATAGAAAAATTACTAAATTGAAAGCCTAAATGAATGAATTTGGCCGAATTCCACCATCAGTCACGACTTAGGGTTGTGAGTATTGACCGCAGCGCAATTCTGCTTCAGCCCACCAAGTTTGGGCCTATTCCGGGCTCGTCGATAAATTACCGAAATTGACAATTTTCAATTAAGAGTTGTTTGGGCCTCCTAGGCTTCGACCGGTCCAATTGATCAAAGAATTGAGCCGCTACTTGTTCTACATCAGGATGCCGATTGATCCTTGCATATTTTATCTTTAAAAAAATGGATTCTTCAACTTTTATTCTAGTGTGATTTTTTAGGATGTTTACTACTCAACAAGCTTACTTGTGTGTTGTACTTCAAGAGGATAAACAAAATGTTTTCGCATTGTCCTAGTTTCTTTCACCTTCCTACCTTTAGTCAGCTGACATAAAGCACTCATGCAAAGAACGCAATTGAATACCCCATGAAACAGCAAAACCCAAAATGAATTCAACCATAACACAATTAATCACCAAAATCTGAAACGAATCCTCACCAAGTTCAACTGAGCCATTCGAACTGTTGAGCAGACTCGGGATCGAAGCCAAGACGGTCTCACAATACACACCTTGAGGCTTATTGACAGCAACGAGCCAATCGTCCTCGTAGACCACGTCAGTTCTGGAGAGAGAAAACAGGCTGGATTTGGAAGAAGCCGACATGGCCCTGTCTAGCTCTATTTGCTTGGAGATGGCCGGCAATGGCGGTGATAGTGGCACTGGGTAATCAGTTGTGGTATTAGGGGCGTTTAGTAGATGGGTTTTCTGAGAACCGGAGTGGGTTTGGGCCGCCATGGAGATAAACCTAGGGTTTGTGAAGAGGGAAGGAGAAGAGAGGCGAAGTGGCGAGGGAAAATGGAAGGGGAGGGCCAATATAGTCATTCCAACAGTTGGGAGACCCTTTTCGGTTGCTTCTTGAACCGTTTGAACTTGAAGCCTCCGAAGTCCGAAAGATCCAATTGTGGAAGAAAGATTCCAGTTTCGGGCCATTTCTAAGCCACTCGAATTGCCCATGCCTCAGCTTCTAGGGCTCATGAGACCTTTTTTTTTTTTTTTTTTTTTTTTGAACGGATCATGAGACCTTCATTCTGCCAAAATTCGTAGAGATAACCACTCCATCTGCATCTCGCACCCCCAAATGCCGCGTTCCCCGAGAGTGCAATTTTGTTCACACTCCTTTAAAGAGGGTGAACAAAACCCTCCTCCTATTGGTTGAATTGGTGTGGATCCCATTACAAAGTGATCTCATGTTTACCTCTGCAATACATTTACCTAACAAGTGTTTATGTGTCACCAATACACAAAGGTACTTCTACTGTATATTTTGTGTTTTTCGTCTTTTCGATGTACCGTTTTTTCTTGATCTGTTTCTTATTAGGTTCCGTCAACTAATTTATACAGTCTAATAAAATTTAACCTCTGAAAATTTTCAAGGTTCTTGTTGGGTCTCCTTTCCTTTATTAATTCAATCGATTCGACAAAAAATGATGGTCAATGTTTTAGAGAAGGTAAACCATTGGCTACAGATTTATCTGTTGCAGATATTTGGGGTGGAGTGATCCAAGTTGCCGGGTCTCACCACAGATCTTCAATTGCAAAGATGCCTTAAATAATAGAGAAAAAGAAAAAGTAAATTAAATCGACAGACCGTTGCTTGTTATCGGCATTTCTTAATTTTGGGAGTCAAACTCACAAGTGCTTTTCTGGGGGATTAACAAAGACTGCTAATTGTTCATTACACTGAGTTTGTCTACTGCCCTTGTGGCCTATTGAAGTACCTATCATATATTCTTCTTCAGATACCATTCATTGTTGCTGTGATGATTTTGGCACACAATTTGTCAATAGATATTTCTTCTTTTCTCTTCATTTGCAGTTTTTAGGGATGTCTTGTCTTTCAGGAGACCATGCTGTCATTTGGAAAATATGGCAAACTGGTCCATAAACTCTTAGAAGCATTGCACATCACCTCGAAAGGAATTTTCTTTATTTTGTCCTTTATTTGATCCAACTCACAGAGCTGTTCTCAATTTCTGTATGCTTGTTTTCTTGTTAGTCATATATGGTGGGAACTTCCATTTATTGCCTTTTTTCTCTTTGCCATGATGCCGGCACAGAAAAGAAAGTAAATGGATGTATGAGAAGTGGAATTTCTATCATAAGACAATCTGATGAATGCTGTAATGCTCTCAGAAACTTCAATATGGGCTTGGACCTTTAAATGTGCAAATTACTCTGCATATCAGCATTAACTACGTAGTTTGGAATTTTCTGTTTCTGTAAAATCAACTTTCTTTCAATGAAACTGATGATGTGCATAAAAAAGCTTGTTATCTTACTTAGACTGATTCAATGAGCCACATTTTCCCAGGTGCAACGTCGTTTCTGTATACCGAATACAAGTACCTTGGCATCTTCACACTTGTATTTGGCTTTATCATGTTCATTTTCCTCGGATCAGTTAACGGCTTTAGCACCAAAAGCCAACCTTGCACATACAACAAGGGCAACGTATGTAAACCAGCCCTAGCCAATGCCTTCTTTAGCACAGTCGCCTTCTTGCTTGGCTCTCTCACTTCAGTTCTCTCCGGTTTTCTTGGGATGAAAATTGCAACCTTCGCTAATGCCATGACAACTTTAGAAGCAAGGAAGGGTGTTGGAAAAGCATTTATAACTGCTTTTCGAGCTGGTGCTGTGATGGGATTCCTTCTAGCTGCCAATGGCCTTTTGGTTCTGTATGTGACTATTAATCTGTTTAAATCATACTATGGGGATGATTGGGAGGGACTTTATGAATCTATTACTGGTTATGGTCTTGGGGGTTCTTCGATGGCTTTATTTGGAAGAGTTGGAGGAGGTATATACACAAAAGCAGCTGATGTTGGCACCGATCTTGTCGGAAAAGTTGAACGGAATATTCCAGAGGATGATCCCCGTAACCCAGCTGTAAGTTGTTGAAACTTGAAACCATGGATGGTGGTGAATTGTTTTGCAAACCTTGGTTTCTACATTACATAGACTCTTTTAAATGTATTATAAATACATGTATCTGATATGTGACATAAGTAACCGAACTTCCAAATCAATCATGGTATATGTCTGACATGGGTGGTTTGAAATCTGCCCATGAAACTTTTTTAGGGATTTGAGGTTATCCAATGAACTTCCACATTATCCATGAACACAGTCTTTTACCCTGTAAACACCATTTTTTACTCTATAAATAAAATCGCATGTACAAATGATTATTTTGAACGGGATTAGATAACTCCATGGAACATAGCTTAACTATATCATATTTATCTGTATCATCATAATGGATTGCAGTAAATGCTATCGTACTGTTGCAGGTTATTGCAGATAACGTGGGTGACAATGTAGGAGACATTGCCGGAATGGGTTCAGATCTTTTCGGCTCTTATGCTGAATCTTCATGTGCTGCGCTCTTTGTTGCCTCAATATCGTCCATTGGTATCAGTCATGATTACTCGGCCATGTCTTATCCTCTCCTTATAAGCTCAATGGGAATTGTCGTTTGCTTGATAACAACCCTTTTTGCAACCGATTTCTTTAAGATTAAAAAAGTGACTGAGATTGAACCCTCTTTGAAGCGACAACTTGTTATCTCAACTGTTCTGATGACTGCTGGGATTGCTATGGTTAGCTTTTTTGCTTTGCCATCGGAGTTCACCCTATACGAAAACATTAAAGACATGTTTTCAAACTCTCGATAGTCATTTCTTGAATTATTGTCTTTGATATATAGTCCCTTTAATCTATTGTAATGGTTACTGTGGATTAACAAAAAAAAAACACCATGCAACAAAAAAAAAAGTTAATTGTATCAACCCAAACACGACACAATTATTAGCAGGTCGAGTTAGGGTTCATATTTTTCGACACGATTAATTAAGCAAGCCATTTTGACACGAACCTGATTTGACACGAACACGGCTCGACATGACACAACACGACACGACGCCCACCCCTACTCACGATGTGCTTACTTTTTGAAAAAATGAACGGTTTCGATCCCAAATAAAGATTTCAAAGGACCCACAATTGAGGTCATTACGGGAATGCAGTGACTTAGGTCACTAGGAGAGCGCAAATCCCAATGCCTACTTCCCACTCGACGCACTGCCAAACAAAAGTAACTTTTCTTTGAAGAGTTTTACTTATGTGTATCTGTCAATCCAACAATACATACTATAACGGAGGCTTATAAGAAGTGGTTTCTAAATGATTCTTCTCATTAAAGAGAGAAAAAAACGTAGGGCTATGTTTGAATGGACGAATTATCCTAAGGAATAATAAAATAATATGATTATAGGATGCAAAATCCTAGTAACTCAATATTTGAAGTATCCTGGAAATGCCATGTATAAGGTTCATATCACCAACAAAGTTGTGGCTGTAGAAAATGGGATTTGTCTAGCATTCCATGCATACATGCCATAGCTGCTCTTAATTTTCTGGATTATGACATTTATGACTATGTACATGACAATTATAAGGTGGACACTTATCTAAAGATCTATAGCAATCTCATGAACCCCATAAATGGAAAGGAGCTGTGGCCACCAACTAACAACCCCACACTTGTGCCTCCTGATGTGGAGAAGAGACTTGGAAGGCCAAAGAAGGCAAGAAGAAGAGAACCAGATGAGCCTTCTGACCCTACAAAGCTTGGAAAAAGGGGGATCAAGATGACTTGTAGACTATGTGGTAAGGTGGGCCATAATGTAAGAACTTGCAAAAAGAAGAATGATGCTGCAACCACTGGGGGAGAAGGCCAACCAAGTGCAGCAAATGCTCCTCCACCTCCACCAAATGCTCATGCACCTGCACCAAATGGTCCAACCCAAGTTGTGATATTAGTCTTAAATGTAAGTAATTCATTGTGAAGAGATTGTTTCTAAGTTCTTATTAAATAGGTACCTATTTGGTACATACTTCATTGTCTTAAACAAGTACTTATATTAAATGCAGGTCAATGCTGAGAGTTTTGGTATCCCATCAACGACTAGGCCTACTAAATTAGTTGTAATTACCAATAATTTATTAATTGTCTTGCACATTGACTACATTCAGTAAGCATGTTTCATTTCTGTACTTGTAGGTGAAAAGGACTGTCCAACAACAGAGTGCAAATATGAGTCAAACTGGATCTGTGGTGTTATCCAAGTGAAGCTGCATCAGTCCTTTCTGTTATCCCTTTTTGTGAAGCTGCATCTGTGGTTTTGCCTTAGTGAAGCTACATAAGTATATTCGGTAGCCCCTTTTTTATGAAGCTGCAAATGTCCATTCTGTAAAAGTCATTTGAATTTGACTGTCTTTTGGATCATTGTAATAGATTAGTCTTACTAAGTTGGTACTTTGACAAGCTATGGATGCATGTAATAGAATAGCTTATCCATGGATGCATGTAATAGAATAGCTTATCCATGGCCAGGTTTTGCCAAACTGATACAATGGTTGGTAGTGTACTGCTTGACCGAAATCCTAGACCTAAATTAATGGGTTGCCCCAAGCGTAGGGCTGAGACCGGTGCAGCACAATACCCGGTAAGACCGGAATCGAATCCACAGAGAAGGTGGAGAGTGCTTACTGAAAACTCGGGTTGTAAAGTTTAACACGGCTCTTAGGTAGCCACCCTTTGTGATTTGATGGAAAAATTAACTAAACTAAGAGAATTTGGTTTTACTTAAATTATTTAAAAGAAAGTACAGTCGTAGGGTTCATAACACCAGTGACCAGTCCGGATATTTCTTGCTCCATTTGGTGTTCCAAAGAAAACATTCGATTTTAGAGAGAAAAAGATACCCCGAAAGATGCGAATCCTCGCGGTCGCCATTACCCATGTACAACGAAGAACAAGTTTTGGTCCCCCGTTCCCCGCGTTACATGGGCTCTGACAAAGCTCAGATTCGTCCAACGGAAGTTCTTTAATAACCTAAAATTACTTTTCCCGTTAGTGATTTTTAAAAGTAGGATCAAGAACAAAACCAGCCCTGGCCACGGCGTGTTAATCACCCCGCGACCATACCTATGGGACTACTCACTCATATCAACTTGAACGAATAAGAAAATTCTGAAATAACACATGCCGATATACTCGAATATGAATTAAAAACAAGGATTCAATGATCAGATCACGGACAAACTCCCATGAACTGAGATTAATGTGAATAAAACAGAAAGTTACCGAAGCAATACGTGAATCCTCGAACAAAACTTTGAAACTTCAATGAAAAAAAGGTCTCCAAAAGTCGAATCTCCAAAGGAAAATAATCGGCTGCTCAAAGGAAGAAAGGAAAACAAAATTCGAACCCTAATTCGGAACAAAAACGGAGTACTTATGTCTTTCCCGAAGTCAAAACACGTGGCAAAGTCAAACGGCCAATTTAGGGCTCTCGGTATCGATACAGGAGAAACCCTGTATCGATACCCGTAGCTTCTGTTCGCTTATGGTAACCTAGGTATCGATACAGGGGAATCCCTGTATCGATACCGAGCCCTCCAAAATGACTTTTCAGCTTGTGGCTCGTCCTTACTCGGGTCCCGCCGGTTCCCACCATGCCCGATTGCCTTGTGTCCGCTTTACGTGCTCTTTCGGCATGTTTCCTACAAATCAAAACATAACAAGACCAACCAAAAGATAACACCGCATCAAGTGGAAAATAGAATAAAACGCACCTCTAATGCGCTAACTCGCCCTACTTAGGCGCTTATATCTATGACATTGCGCGCCTATCATGTACTATGACTGCACATGTTATGGTTATCAATGGTTATGGGTATGACTTGTTTTGATCAATGTTATGGTTATGGTTATGAATAAGATTTTTCTTGTTTTGTTATGATGGATGAAGTTGTTGTGAATGAAACTATGATATCTGTCTTGTAAAGATTTTTATGCTGCACTTTCAATACCCAATACAACATATATAATTAGGTCCCACACTTGGGAGAAAGCAGTACATTAGGAAGCCATGCCTTGGCATTACACCATTACTCCCTATCAAAACAACATTAGTACTAGCAAAACACCATTACTCCCTACCAAAAGAACACTACCACTGCAGTCAGCGAAACACCATTACGAACACCATTAGGTTTATCATGACACACTAGAGGCACCAAACAATGGCAATCAAGACCCAAGACACCACCACTGCAGTCCAAAGCTTTCTCTCCCTTGCCTTGCATGCCATTAGGTTGCCCTCCAGACGGTTGATCTTCTTCAGTAGCCCAAGAATTATTTGGGTAGACCTGTTGCACATGGGTGGATCAAACCACCCAAAATCATCGCACTCATTTTTGGGGCAGGAGATGAACCTTCTCCCAGGGTTTGCTGCCGTCCAGGAGGTCTGGATGATACGTTTGTTGCCGCAGGAGTGGCAGAGGCTATCGTCCGTGCGTCTAAAGTTGCTGGACTTGGCGCCGCAAAGAGTAGTTTTTTGGAAGGTAGAAGAGAGAGAGTGGTTTTTTGGAAGGTAGGGCTGAGGTTATTTAATGGGGAAGGTTTTGGCGGGTAAATTCCCCCCAAGTGACTTATTTCCCTCCCTTTCGTCAACAGAAAGCCAACTCAGCAAACCTGTTAGATAAATTGACGGAAGTTGACGACAGGGGTGGAATTGATGAGTTTTTGCATAGGTCAGGTGTTTATTTGACATTATGTAAAGGTCAGGTGTTTATTTGTGATTTCGTGAAAAGGTCAGGTGTTTTTTTGAAATTTTCCCTTTTCAAAAATCTACTCTATATTAAAGCAAATTGGCTCTATTTAATCGTTAGGATTCAGGAATGTTGCGTAGCAAAGTTGAACATGTGAAAAGTGAGTTGAAACGAAGTAAAAAGGAAAAAGGAAATCTATTTTCTTGTGAGTGTTCATTTGACAAAGAAATTTTGTAAGAAAACTGAAATTTACTTATTCAATTGTCAGGAAAAAGAAACTTACGAGGAACTTCTTTTATCTTGATTCAATGGTTATTTTGAGAGCTAAATATCTGGCCATTATAATTTCAAGAAATGAATACATACGAATTGCTACATTTGAATCACCATGAAACTAAAAAATCAACTATAATAAAAAACATGCAGACGCTTGGTCATGATCGAAACTCGAAATTATGATTAAAACTCAAATTTTTTTAATATAGAGAAAAATAAGCCAAAATGACTTATCAACAATCCACAAAAATTTAATGCGAAATTAACATAGACGAAAAAAATTGAATAAAGAAAAATATAAGCTAACTGGCTTATTAATTATTAAGCCAGATAAAACTAATTTATAGTTATCAATCACCATGTGATACTATGAAAGTTTAACAAAATAAATAGATAAGACAAAATAAAATCAATGTTAACTAACAGTGATTAATTAGTTTGTATAAACAGAACCAAAGACTATAACTAAAAAAAATACTTTCAAAAAACTACAACATATAGACTATGCTGCCAACATACAAGTGAATAAAGGAGGGGAATGTTGGTGCCAAAGAGAGAGAGAGAATGGCGGAAGGAAATTTGTCAATAATGGGCTTATCTAGCGGAAAGAAATTTGTCAATCATGGGCTTATCTTTCAAAATGGGCTTTACTTTTACGAGGCTCATTGACGGTAACAACAAAAGCCCTAACCCCAAACGGGTTGCTATAAACTCGAGCATTTCAGTAGAGAATATTAGAAGATAAAGCTTTCGCACATTTCAGAAACCCTATACTCTGCGGCATCGATCTTAGGCGAAACGCAGAAATGGTGAGCATCCTTAGATCTCTCTCTCTCTCTCTCTCTCTCTCTCTCTCTCTCTCTCTCTCTCTCTCTCCCTGGCAGATACAATTTGTTTCATTCATATGATTCTATGTTATGGTGTTTCTGTTTGGAGAAAAAATGGATTTTCAACTTAAAACATACTACTATTAGATTAGATGTACTGGTAATGAAGATATTAGCAACAGTTTCTTCATTCATTTCCTGCATTTATGTAGTTCTTTAAATGTCTTGAACTTGTAGATTGTCGTCATGATGTTTTTGTGGTGTTTGTCGTTTTTTAATTGCTTTTTTAGTCGTAATACTTGTGCTATATTTTAATACACTTAATGCTATTTTTAGTCGATTAGTTGAGACGAAAACATTTTCTTGTGTTGATTTGAGGTTTTATACAAGAATACACTTAATGTCGTGACAGTGGTGTTACTGTTATTCTAGATCAGATGAGCAATATTATCTTAGCAAACTACCAGCTTTTTTATGTAGTACTAATTATGACTACGATGATCAAGTGGATTATTCGAGTCTTACATGTGGGATTTACAAATTGTTGGTTGGGCAATGAGATCTTCTATTCTTTGGGCCTTTTTTGGTAAATCTAATTATGGTTTGTAAGCTTAAAATTGATGAAGGGGATGAAATTCTAGCTTTTAATCACATTGATTCTTTAGAAGACATGGTGGTTTAAATTTGTTAGAAACAAATAATTTGGGAGCTAAGTTGAATATGTGTTATTTAGACTTATGTTAAAACTCTTCAACATTTTTTCCATTGACATTAGCACCCAACTAATTGTTTGCGTGGTTTGGTGAATCAGTTGACGCTGCTGTTTGCGTGGTTCTTTAAATGTTCTTGAACTTGTAGATTGTCGTCATGATGTTTTTGTGGTGTTTGTCGTTTTTTTTTTGTAATACTGCTATATTTTAACTGCTATTTTTAGTCAGGATTAGTTGAGATGAAAACATTTTCTTGTGTTGATTTGAGGTTTTATACATGAATACACTTAATGTCGCGACAGTTGTGTTACTGTTATTCTAGATCGGATGAGCAATATTATCTTAGCAAACTACCAGCTTTTTTATGTAGTACACTCCTTTTTTATTTTTTTTTTGGAATTGATATTGACACTCCCTCTGTCGCGACAATGGTGTATTTTTTGATATGGACACTTATCCAAACTACCAGCTTTTGTCATTGTTAAGTGAAATTACTAAACCACCCTTATTTTATATTTTAAAAGAAAGAGAAAAATTAAAGTACAAGGGTGGTTTAGTAAACAAAATGGGGAGTGCCAATATCGATTTTTTTTTTTGGTCTGAAGATTTCTGAATTAGAGATGTAAAAAAAAAAGAAAAAAAGAAAAGCAAAATAATTTGTCGAACTTGGGCTATCATTCAAAATGGGCTTATTTTTTCTGGGCCTATTGACGGTTGACAAAGAGAACCCTAACACCAAATAGATCGATAAAACCTTCATATTGAGCGTAAAAAAGGCCTTCGCCCACCTCCAGAAACCCTAAAAACTCTGTGGCATCCTTCTTCGACCGCAGCAATGGTGAGCAACCTAATCTCTCTCTCTCTCTCTCTTCTCTCTATGGACCTAAACCCGCTTCAATTGTGCACTTCGTGTTACGTTTTTCATGTTTATCTTGTTTGGCGGCCTAAAAATGTGGAGGAAAAGATAGAATTTAGACTTCGCGTATGTTAGGTGCGCTGTTAACTGATTGAGGCTAAAAGCAAAGTAGAAGCAGTTCTGTCATTCATTTCCCGCAATTTTGTAGTGTTTTGAATGGTCTTGAACTTGTAGTTCGTCGCGATGACGTTTTGGTGTTGTTTTTTAACCGTCAACTATATTTGAGCTATTTATTGCTGGCGATTTGTAGAAATTTATAGGTTTTCTTTTGTTGATTTGAAGTTTATATAGGAATAAGCTTGTATCGTTATTCTAAATCAGCTGAACATTTGTTCTAATATTGCCAGTTAATTAATGTATTGCTATGATTTGAGAATCCATGGCTATTAGATGCTGAACAAGATGGTAGTGGGTTATTTAGTTCTTGTATGAAATTGGTTGTTGATGAGTAGGATATTCCATTCCTTGAGCCCCATGATATCTGATTGGTCACAATCAATGTAAGAGATGAAATTCCAGCTTTTTATCAATTTGTATTATGACAATATTTTGGGAGCTAAGTTGGGTGTGTGTCACTTATGCTTTTTGTTAGCAATGCCCAGCAATATCTTCAATGATGATTGTGCCCCGCCTATTTTTTGTTTGGTTAGGTGATGAGTTTAGGCCTATTGCAAATGTCTTCAAATTAACAGTCCATTTCTTTGTACATAGCCTATGTTACTATTGGTATCTTGAATTAGGAGTGGATGAGTGATTTTATATTTGCGTTTCATTAAGTGACAATGCAGTTTCTAGTCCGTCTAGACCCTTTTCCCCCTGTTATTGAGTAGTACGGAGTAGTTGTTACAACATTTTCGCATGTAGTTTTGCCTCAGATGTATCTTCATCATTGTCTTGTAGCCTTTTGATTTCTTTTCTTAATATTCCTTTTTGCCCCTTATCTCTCTCCAAAATTTGGAGCATTTAAGGCCACAGTGAAATGTGGCCACAGTTGACGAAGTCATAGTTGAGACTGAGAGTTATCAAGAGTGGGTTTATCTTTGCCTCATGGTTGTCAACTTCTATTCGCATGGGAATGTTGCTTTCGGAATGTGTTGAAGTTATCTGATTCCATAAAATGGTTTGTTTTAGCCCTGCATCTTTTGATGATTCCCTGTATTCAAACAACATGAATTTGAAATCGAATATTGTTTATGGAAAACCACTCTCCAAGTTATGAAACGTGGAGGATCAAAAAGAAAAAGAAAAAGAAAAGGAAAAAGAAAAACAAAGTGTATAAGCTCGGCTGGTGGCAGTCGTAATAAGAGGTTCTTGCTGTTTCCTTTCATGTTCTCAAGCATAGTGCATCCTTGGTTTTATTTAACAAAACATGCCTGATGTAGTGTGACTTCCTTTTGAAGTATCATCTCATTATCGTATTCCTTCCTTGATCTTTAAAATCATGGAACAATTGGTAGAAGCGGGAATGGGAAAAATAGTTTCTTGTTAGAGATACAGGATAATCGTGCTTTTGCCAGATTGCCCTTTCAATATTCTTTATTGAATTGGTTAGCTGTAGTTTTTGGTATGCTTTATATCCTGGAGATGAAAGTTTTGTATTAGATCACGAACATTGTGCTCTGACCAGGTGTGGTGTGTTTGTACAGGTGAATGTTCCAAAGACAAAGAAGACATACTGCAAGTCGAAGGAATGCCGAAAGCACACCTTGCATAAGGTAACTCAATACAAAAAGGGGAAAGATAGTTTGGCTGTGCAAGGCAAGCGCCGTTACGATCGGAAACAATCAGGGTATGGTGGGCAAACTAAGCCTGTTTTCCACAAGAAGGTAAGAACCATTTCCTTGCATCCTCTTTCTTCCATGTTGTGGTATATAAATATCTTGCTTATTGAAGGGTATGAAGTGAGAAGAAATTTTAGGTCGGCTTTGTAAACTTTTGACTGCTGTTTTTTTTGTTATAGGCTAAAACTACAAAAAAGATTGTGCTGAGGCTGCAATTCCAGGGCTGCAAACATGTATCCCAGCACCCAATCAAGGTTAGTTCCTCTATTTTCAGGGCTTATTTACTCTTTTTTTTTTGGAACTGAATGCTTATTTGCTCTATAAATCTTGTTTTGACAAGAATGCCATTCTTTTATTTTTGCCGAGGTGCAAACACTTTGAAATCGGTGGAGATAAGAAAGGGAAGGGGACTTCTCTTTTCTAAATGAGATGATACTTTGTGGAGAACTGCACTTGCACTCGCACTACAGTGCTAAGTAGCTCGCAATTTCAGTTGGAACTTTTTGATTTTGTTTTGTTCATGTTTAAAGATACTGTGGTTGTGTTTTTTTAGTTAGAATTTCAGTCGTTCCTCTCTTGAGTACAAGACAAGATTTCAAATTGTTGTGCCAATATTTTGATCCGATTTTCTTGCAAGGTTGGAGGCATACCACTGCTGAATGGTTTATCTTAACTTTTTCTGGTTGTTTGATGATTGTGGTTGATAAGTTTAAGTTTTAGGAACACAAGGTAAAATTCTACTGTCCATCGAAAACTGGGCAGATAGTAACATTTTTCCGAATCACTTCCTAAGAAAGTGTCTCAAGTTGGAAGTCTGTATCTCTTGCATCTGTTTTTGTTTGTGCATTAAGGTTGTTAAGGATCTTATTTTTTTTGTCTTATAGGAAAAACGTGGGTTGTTCTTTGCTTTTAGGTGGTCTACCTTAAACCAAAACACCACGAGTTTTGGCCGAAGTACCAACCTGTTGGGGAATTCGGTAGAGAGCTCGTTTCTTCCAAGAACTCTTTTTTTTTTTTGAACTGCAATCTTAATTCCAAGGTTGCACCTCCAGATTTCTGCAATCCACCAATGTATTTGAATAATGCCAGTTAAGTTATTTGAAGACGGAAAATTTCCTATCCACACCTCCCGGAAATAAGAAAAAATGGGGTTTTTTTGTATTGCAAATTTTTTTTGGAAAATCCGATCCGTCCAATGTGTTCAGAAGGTGTTTTCAAGGGTCATTACATGGAAAAACATCATTTTCAAAAAACTAAATTAAACTATCTAACCAAACACAAATCCAAGCATTTTAGTGAAATCGTATTTATATATTTTTGCAAAACTGCTTGGATCAAGCCCTTCCCGGTGTTTTTTTGAAGATTTTCACTGAAGCCACAAACACCTTCTGGAACATTTGGATCGGATCACAAAATTTTTATAAAAAGTCCGGAAATCAAAAGTCCGGATTAGATCCTTTACCTATTTGAAGAAAGAACAAATAGTGCCAGTTAAGTTATTTGAAGAAACCAAGTAAGTTAAGTTTTGGGGGTCCAAAAGTTGAACTTCGAACAGTTCTTCTCAAATCAATTGTTGACAAATTTTTGCTCAAATCAATTGTTGACAATGAGGTAGACTGAAACTCACCTATATGATCAAACCAATCCGATTTGTCAGTTTTGACAATGATGATGGGAGCAAACCGTTCAAATTATCTTCTGCGAGTCGTGACCAGGTGAGGCGGGGGTAAGGTTGCCGATAGCCTCGCCACATTCGAGTGCAAATTTGTTACACCTTCACCTCAAGATTTGGCGAAACTCACAAGAATTTTGGAAAAGGTCTTGGCAGAGATTATCCATAAAAGTGATAGTATTAATTTGGTATATATGCGTAGGTTCTGGGATCCACCAAAATGATGTTTCTTAGAAAAAAGATGATTTGTTGGTTTCCTGTTTAATTTTAGTTTTAGTTTAAATGATGGGTCATCATCATTTCTCTTTTATCTCTCATTGTTTTACACCGCAAACATCATCAAAACTAAACTAAACTTTCTATCTAAAAAAACAAAACTGGTACATCAGTTGGTGATTCATGAGATTTTAGACATCTTTTGGGCCATATTATTGTCAGTGAGGTGAACAACTTTGCACTCGCCAGCATTCACTGAAGCTATGGCAGCACTGAAATTTGCTACCACCATTGGGTGCAATGAAATCCTTCTAGAGGGGGTCCCGTCTCGTGTTTGGATTAACACCGTAAAGTTTAAACAAGGAATCATCGATTATCATGGGATAAAAGAGAGATCAGATTCTCTTAATCTGAAAATGTAATTCATCGTTGAACATGTCATCTGAAATCGTATTCTTATTTCAGTCGATTCTAGGCACAGGAATCACTGAGATATGACATCAAATTCTCATCTTCTCTCAAGATTCTGCCAACTAAACTTAGCCTAAGAGGAAAAAAAAATAAAAAAAATAGCGTTGCTCGGTTGTGCAATTTTCTACTCCTTAGTCAAGCATTTGGTGTAGTTAGGGCAAGAATTTTTTTATTCTCTCAAGAATTTTGTCATCTTCTCTCAAGAATTTTTTTGGTAGAGGCAAACTTGAAGTTTTGGTAGGAGCAAAATTAGAAACCTCTCATAATATTTTATGATTGAGGCTTTGGAAAACTCACTGGGGACAAATGACCCTTGATAATGTTTATGAATTTTTTTTATTTTGGAAGGAAATCAACCCTCAAATCTTTTCTGTTACTGAATTTTCCTGTATTTCGGTGCCGTTGAAGTTCTTGAATTAAGTGGAAATCTTTAAAGGAAACAACATTTACTTGTATTATATCGTCACGTGTGATCCTCGATCGTGTAATGCAAAATGAGACCGCCATGATCCCATTTACTTATGTTTTTTTTTTTATATAATAGAATCGTTGGTCTGGGGTGTTCCACTAACCCAGTTTTTAAAAAAAATTAGTTTTTCACGGTTTTTTATGTGATGTGTTGTGAGTGAATGACCTGTCTCGGTGTTTGAAAAAAACAGTTTTTTGTTAGTGGAACACCCCCGGTTCCATCAAATAAGAATTACGTGAGAAGATTGTCAGGTGAGATAATCCACTTTCTTTCTTTCTTAAGAGATGAGAAAATTCTCACTTCAATGGTAGGTGAGAAAAAACAAAGTTTACAAGATGTATAATTTTCTTGGCAGAGAAGTATCCATAGAAATTAGAATAAGATGATAGCTAGTACTCCCTCCGTCCCTTTTTAAGTGATCCGTATGGGAATACGTGAAATTTTAAACCCTAAAAAACATATTTCTCTATATAACTTTTTAATTGGTTTTATACCAAATTAAAGTGCTCATTGAGTACTTTAATTTGGTGCAAAAAAAATTTAAAAACGATATACGAAAGTACATTTTTAAACGTTCGCAAAAATACACGTTTCCCAAGTGGATCACTTAAAAAGGGACGGAGGGAGTATTAATTTGGTATATATGCGTAGGTTCTAAGGCACTCCAAATTGGGCCGGCACTCATTGTGTTTCTATCATTGTGTTTTGAAGCTGTTGAAAACTCGTAATTTAAATGATGGGTCATGATCAGCCTGCCTATATACTCCATTCATTGTTTAACAAAATTTGCAGTCCAAAGGATAGTAGGCTTTCTTATTTAAAAAAAAAAAAAAACTGGTACATCAGTTAGTTAAATGATCCGATAAGACATGAGATTTTACAAATTTTGGGCCATATTATTGTCAAAAGATCGGCAATATTGGCATCGGAAAACCTAAAGGTACAGATCCCATACAAAAGATCCGAACGGTTTATTCATCTTAGAATAATTTGAAAGTGGTTGATTCCCCCCTTGTTTTAGTAAACTCGTTTTGAATGAAACGGGGGGGGGATTTTGGATCAACCACTTACAAACAGCGGATCGAGATGATTTCTTGCGGGAGTTCTCGGAAAATTATTCTAAAGATGAATGAACGGTTTGAATCTATTGTGTGAGAACCACAAGTGGGTCCCCGAGCAACTCTGTACATTTTCTGTACCTAGGCCTTCTGTATGCCTAACATTGTCCGGCTTGGCATTTGAATGCACGTTTGTCATCAGACACAAAACGTGGGGTCCGGGGACTGTGTTGTGCACCTAGTACACAACACTCGTGCTATGCAGCTTTCGAGGCCCACTCCGGGTCTCGCCGTTTGATTTGAATCGTTCATTTTGTTCGTCTTGTCGAGTATGTAGTCCATGTAAAAATTTGTATTGAGTGGACAATGGTAACTATGTTTTTAGATTGCATTTTTCTTCTTGAAAACGAAACACTCAATAAAATTGATGTAGGTGATTTTGTCTACAAAACTGTAAGCTAAATGGTCATCGATTAAATAACTACCGATGTCCGATCAACATGAATTTTTACATGGACTACTCAACAAGTCGAACAAGATGAATGATTTGGATCAAACAACAGGATCAGGGGTGGGAAAGGGGCTACACAGAACGCGACAACACAGGCCCGGGTCCCCAAAACGTGAAACATGCATCAACTTAGAGTGAGGGTGGATGGCAAATTTTGGTATGGTGTAGTTTTATGCAAGAAAATAAATGGACAAGTACCTAATTTAGAGGGGTAATGAGGACATGATTTAAAAATGTATATTGCAGTCCCTCGCAATAAATTCAGTTGAATCATTAATCCAACGGAATCACAGAACATTATTCGTAGTCTAACCAATTGAACAATTTTTAGAATTTATAAAAATATATGAAATGATGTATGCGAAATGTGAATATGAGTTTAGAATTATTTGTTTCTTTGGAGAAATTAATACTTTATTTGTTATGACTTGTCTGCTTCACTAATTCTGGAAAAGTGACCCAAAATGAGCAATATGAAGAACTTCTTTGCTACTACTAACGTTAGAAGAGGTACGCGGGCTCTGCTGTCTCCATGGATCTACCAATCCCAATTCAGACCATTCAAAATTGTTTTGGATGGTTTAGATTTAAAATAAAATTCTTCCGGAAATCTGAACCATTGAGTACTGAGACGAAAGGTTCCAGATGCGGTTAGTAGGGCATGCCAATCCATGGGGACAGCAGAGCCCTGCGTTCGTAGAAGAGCTGGATTTTTATTTTTATTTTCATGGAAGAGCTTGGCACATGGAATACACCTCTAATAGTTTATACCATAAATTAATATTAATATATATAAATTAATAGTAGAAGAACAGATAGATAAAATGTAGAAGATAGATATAGTTAGATATAAATCTGAACCATAGATAAAATGTACTAGAAGATAGAATGTTATTTTACATCTGAAGCATAGATAAAATGTATCGGTGTATTTCTCGCTGCTTTTTTATATTTCAGCTCTGGGCAAAAACAAGGTTGGTTTTCTTATTGTATCTTTTTGAGCTTTTAAGACTTTTGTGAGGAGGGACTTTTTGAGTAAAAAGTAAAAAAAAAAAAGGTGGATACGTAAAAAGGAATGGGCCATAGTTTTTTTTCATAACCGGATCTCTGACCAACTTGCGGATAATTCCTATAGTTATTAGATATAAATCTGACAACCTCCAGATAAAAGTTTACTAGAAGATAATCAAACCTAAGAAGATAGGCCATGTTTGTTTGGGGGATTTAGGTGGGTTGAGTAGGCCCCATTTTCCAATGTTTGTGTTCTTTTTTTATTTAATGGGATATGAAATCCCTACAAGGTTTTTCTCTCCCCATCCGTTTTGAGAATCCTTTTGGGGTTTGGATGGATTTTTTGGATTTTAGTAAAAAAACCAGTCATCCCCGAAAAATATCCCTAAACAAAACACTGGATAGAGTTTTTCCATCCATTGATATCCCGAAGAATATCCTAAGGATTTCATATCCCACCCCATATCCCATGGGATTTCAATCCCATCCATTTATCTCCTGAGAACAAACGAAGCGCCTTAAGTGAAAGAAACCCAAGTCCTCCCAAGACACTCTTGTCAATCCCTTCTAATCATGGACCATAGAGTTATTACTCACAACTACTACTAGATAGTGGTTCAAATTTTTGGCTGAGAGGGTACAAGATAAATGAATTTTGCTCACTTTTTCTTCCCATCTTTGACACATTAATACAAAGAGATGGAAGTAGATATACCTAGAACCTATTCAATTATTATCATTAACTATACCGAAAATTCATTTTTTTTACTACCTTGAAAAGAAAAAAGAAAATTTCTATTTTTTCGTTGAATTTCCTAACCTCAATTAGAAAATAGAGTAAAACTAACTTCTATTACTTTCTTTATTTTTTCCGCCTTTCACAAAAACTAGATCTAACAAGCATAACAAATTGAGAGGGTTTTGGGCAATATGACCTTGTTACTAAATGGAACCGTAGCCAAATTTTGTAGGGTTTATTTAGCAAAACAAGGAAGAGTAACTAGATTTGTAGCTGAGGCATTAAAGGACCTGTTTTTGCCCATAGAGTGGGAGACCAGCCTGTTTCCTGTTTTTTGCATTACTACAATTGTAGGGCACCAAAAAATAATCAAATTCCCAGATAGTACCCTTAGAGTTTACGTAATTCGGAAAAAAAATTCATTTTTCGACTATCAAAATTCATTTACTATAACAAAAATTCATTTTTCGACTACCTTGAAAAGAAGAATTTTTTTTTTCTATTTCTTCTTTGAATTTCCTAACCTCAATTAGAAAATAGAGTAAAACTAACTTCTATCATTTTTGCCGCCTTTCACAAAAACTAGATCCAACAAGCATAAGAAATTGAGAGGGTTTAGGGCAATATGACCTTGTTACTAAATGGAACTGTAGCCAAATATTGTAGGGTTTCTTTAGCAAAATAGAGAAGAGTTACTATATTTATTGCTGAGGGATTAAAGAACCTGTTTTTGCCCATAGAGTGGGAGGCCAGCCTATTTCCTGTCTTTTGCATTACTTCGATTGTAGGGCACCAAAAAATAATCAAAATCCCACATAGTACCCTTAGAGCTCGTTTGGATGCTAGAAATGAAAGAGGAATGAGGAAGATTGGGTTATTTAGTCATGGTCTCACACCTCATCCATGCTTTGGCTGCCCAAATCAACCCCAGACTAATTAGCCGACGGGCTAATTAGTCGTGCCCCTCCCTGACTAAATATAAGTAGGGGGGAGGGGTGTCTATGTTTAGTCGGGGGGATTAGCCCCCCAATTTACCTCCCCACCCCATGCAATTTCCTTCTGCTTAAAAAATAAAGTACTTCCGCATATAATTAATTATTTATTTTTGTATCAAATTAAACTACTAATAGAGATATTTAATTCGATACAAAAATTTGAATTTTTTTTATATTTTATAATTTTACATTGTTAGCTTGTTCAGTTTGCTTTGCAATATCCTTCGGATAAAAAAATAAAGTACTTCCGTATATAATTTTTTATTTTTGCTTGCATGTTTGCACCAAATTAAACTACTAATAGAGATCTTACATCTGAACCATAGATAAAATGTACTAGAAGATAGATATAGTTAGAAGATAGAATGTTATTTTACATCTGAAGCATAGATCATAAAATGTATCGGTGTATTTCTCGCTGCTTTTTTATATTTAAATTCTGGACAAAAACAAGGTTGGTTTTCTTATTGTATTTGTGAGGAGAGACTTTTTGAGTAAAAAGTAAAAAAAAAAAAAAAAAAGGTGGATAAAAAGAGAGAAGGTAAAAGTTCCCGCGCAATTTGATTAACTATTCTATCTATTGATGGAGAACCTCATTTTGTGCTTATGAAGCTCCTTAAAAAAAATTCGTTCACCAAAAATGAAAACAAATTATGCAAGGTAACCCCTTCGAACTTAAAAAAAGGGGAGAAAAAAAAAAAAAATGGAGTTCGCTAAATTTTTCTCTCCTCCTACGCAATACAACCATATTGTTTCACAAATTAAATGCTTTGCAAAACAGATTATATGGAAATCAACAAGCAGCAAGCTGGGAAAGATTAGGCGAGGGAAGCCATGTCTTCAGTGAGAAGTGAAAGGCACAAAACCAAATGATACAAAGTCACAGAATTGATAATCCAGAACAAGCCAAAACCTGATAAAAACTACCTCTAATTAGTATGGCAACCAACACTGTTTTCCCACAGGTCGAAAAAGGATTTTTGCATATCTGCTGCTACGTACGGAGGGAACCATATAAAAATAGTGAGATGACCACTCGCATGAGAATGTGTCGTTCCTCGTTGGTGTTAACTGCATGGAACAAGTACTGGAACTGGTAGTTCAGGACGTATGTATCTATGACACTCTTAGGCTCTACGAGTTAGCCCCCAAATATGTTTATTGTATTGGGTGGCCTCCATGTATCGACCCAATACAATAAACGTATCTAGATATTTGCCCAATTGTAACGAAAAAGAAAGAAGAAAGAAGAAAGAAGAAAGAAGAAAGAAGAAAGAAGAAAGAAGAAAGAAGAAAGACAATCTTGAGCCGCGATTGACAAGGCATGGGCACCAATCGCCAACATTCTTGATGGTGTCAAGTGGATCTGCTAAGAAATCCAAGTTCCAGATCATTGCAGGTATCATATCCTCGTGGGCTAGATGGAACGAAGAATGCCAAACTAGTGAGCTTGTTCATTTCATATAATGATATAACATTTGATTACGCCAGCTTCAGCAATGAGCAGAAACCAGAACGTTTGATACAAGGATCAAGAAAGGGCAAAAATAAATGTACAACAGAAGGCCATATCACTTTATTCCTGAATTACACTAAAATTCGATCCATTTTCAACTAGCATATACAGCATAAGCTCAGTTATCACCATTCTTTTCACGAAGTTAACAGGTAATATACCTCCATTATATCAGAACCATTTGAACAGTAATCCCCCGTGTGCAGCAAAGAACGGAGCAAACACCAATGATTCCACGGCCATGAGCTTGATAAGGATATTGAGGGACGGACCAGAAGTGTCCTTGAGGGGGTCTCCAACTGTGTCACCAATAACAGCAGCCTTATGAGCGTCTGAGCCCTTCGGACCTAGCGTACGAGCATGTTCACTAGCACCAGCCTGCGGGAATTGCATGGAAAATAGCAAAATCACAATTTAATCCAATGGCACTACTACAAGTACAGCATTTTGATACAGCATGGACTATCTAATAGACAAAACAGGTGTGCACTCCACATCGACAACTGGTGTTGGGTGCACATCCATTGTGTCTATTCGGTACTTTATGCAGTATATAAATTTAGTATCCCTAGCATTTACAAAAATTTACTGTTGCAAGAGGAGATAATCTTACCTCGATGTACTTCTTTGCATTATCCCATGCCCCACCAGTGTTAGAAGCCGAGATAGCAACCTAGAGAGGAGGGAAAAGGAAAAGTGTACGGTTAACTATTTAGCGACGGACACAATACAATTTCATGAGTCGCTATGAAGTATGTGTACAAATATGGGAAGAAAAAAAAACCAAGCATGAGAATATAATCAACCTAGTGGTACAAGCCTCCAACATAAAAATTACTTGCACTTTTAAAAAAGAAAAATCAACAACACGTACAAATAAAATTAAGAAGACTTGGAATGCAGTAAAAGTTGCAATATCGTTTGGAAGAAGGATGATACCTGCACACCAGAAACAAGGGAGCCAGCAAGTACACCAGCGAGTGTTTCCACCCCAAAAAAGGTTCCGGCAATCAGAGGAGTAAGCATAACCAAAGCACCAGGTGGGATCATCGCCTTGAGTGAAGCATCGGTCGAGATCTTGACACAAGATGCATAGTCTGGCTTTGCTGTTCCTTCCATAAGCCCTGGAATAGTATTGAACTGTCGGCGAACCTCTTCAACCATTTTCAAGGCTGCACTTCCCACACTCTTCATCGTCATTGCTGAAAACCAGTATGGAAGCATGGCCCCAACAAGCAACCCGATGAAGAACTTTGGAGATAATACATCAACGGAATTGATTCCTGCTCTGCTCACAAAGGCGCCGAACAAAGCAAGAGAAACAAGAGCAGCTGACCCAATTGCAAATCCCTGAGAAGGACAGGCTCAACATATCAGCAATTTGTTGCTCACTGTGAAAATTGAACTCTAAGTTTCGCAAATTTTAGTAATTACAAATCACAGCTGACTGCTTAACCTCCGTATGAATTAAATTTGTGCATCCGAGTAAGAACTTTCAGTCAACCACCAGAAAGGAACAACATGATAGCAGTAATGGTTTGTGAATGCCACCAATCAAAAAAAGGTCTAAATCCCCGGATAGATCGGTAGCCTCACGGATTATATCTAGGTTAGATGGCAAAAGTTTCATTAGAATTACATGCAGCGGTAGTGTTTGATTTGTTCAATGATTTTGGAAAGGAACGGAATGGAATGCTCATTCCTTGGCCTCCCAATGGAAAGTGGCACAAACTCCAAAAAAGGACAATAAAATGGGGACTGAGGGAGTATATATAAATGGCAAAAGTTTCATTAGAATTACATGCAGAGGTAGTGTTTGATTTGTTCAATGATTTTGGAAAGGAATGGAATGGAATGCTCATTCCTTGGCCTCCCAATGGAAAGTGGCACAAACTCCAAAAAAGGACAATAAAATGGGGACTGAGGGAGTATATATAAATAGCAGCATACCTTGCCAATGGCTGCAGTGGTGTTTCCTGCAGCATCCAAAGCATCTGTTATTTTTCTTATGTTGTGGCTCATTCCGGCCATTTCTGCAATACCACCAGCATTGTCACTAATGGGGCCATAAGCATCAATTGCCAGGCCGGTGGCAATAGTGCTGAGCATCCCAAGAGCAGCCACTGCAATTCCGTACATGGCAGCCAAACTGAAGCTGACATAGATAGCTATGGCTATAGCAAATATGGGAATGATGACTGATTTGTATCCCAGTGCCAAGCCAAATATCACATTTGTCGCGGCTCCAGTCCTGCAAGAATCTGCCACATCTTGCACTGGACTGCATGGTTTGCCCATGACAGTAAGTGTCATAATTCATATTTAATCATGCAATATTGCAACCACAAAACATATATGACTAAAACATTAAGGTATGAAGCTGTAGCATCCTATATGGGTTAAGGAGTATAAATCTAAAGAATTCATCAGATGCTAGCCAATGCAATATTCCTGATCCAAATCAAACTTATTTGGATGATTAGTTCTCTCTTTGGTGACACAGATACAGTAATAAGAAGTACAGACGTTAGATATCACACAAACAACTATACTTCAATTTTATTCCCCAAAAAGAATTTCTCATCAGGATATTCTACATCCATAAAAGAAAATGAGGTCAGTACCTTTCCATTTTGTTCAAATTTGAGACAAGAACCACATCTGTCAAAAAATCCCGTTATTAAAAGGCATATTTCGTGTTCCTAAACTACTTGTTCTTTTGTGAATGTAGAAACAGGAAAACATTATAACTTATCCATGAACAAAACCTTATTCCATTTTGATCAGGTTGGTTTATAGACAAGTCTCTCAATCTTGTGGACTGCAAACCTTCAATATACCGCTGTGAGGAAGACGAAATACCGCTATTCGAAATATACCGCTATTCGAAATTCCAACCACATCAAATCTCAACAACAATTAAGTAGGATAATGTACGTTGGTCCATAAGAAGGGACATTTGCCTTAAGATTAATGCTAACTCACCTATAAGCATTGCTGGTATAATACTCGGTCGTATATCCAATGACAAGGCCAGCCCACAAGCCAATGGACACACAGAAAAAGAGGTGCCTGCGTTAAAATATTTAAGTCAACATCACATAATTTCCTAAAGAAACCAACACTGAGAACAGGGAAAGAACATGAGTATACCAGTTTTTTACAGTTTTCTCAGTCCCAAAATCGTATAGGGTGAACTCCGATGGCAAAGCAAAAAAGCTAACCATAGCAATCCCAGCAGTCATCAGAACAGTTGAGATAACAAGTTGTCGCTTCAAAGAGGGTTCAATCTCAGTCACTTTTTTAATCTTAAAGAAATCGGTTGCAAAAAGGGTTGTTATCAAGCAAACGACAATTCCCATTGAGCTTATAAGGAGAGGATAAGACATGGCCGAGTAATCATGACTGATACCAATGGACGATATTGAGGCAACAAAGAGCGCAGCACATGAAGATTCAGCATAAGAGCCGAAAAGATCTGAACCCATTCCGGCAATGTCTCCTACATTGTCACCCACGTTATCTGCAATAACCTGCAACAGTACGATAGCATTTACTGCAATCCATTATGATGATACAGATAAATATGATATAGTTAAGCTATGTTCCATGGAGTTATCTAATCCCGTTCAAAATAATCATTTGTACATGCGATTTTATTTATAGAGTAAAAAATGGTGTTTACAGGGTAAAAGACTGTTCATGGATAATGTGGAAGTTCATTGGATAACCTCAAATCCCTAAAAAAGTTTCATGGGCAGATTTCAAACCACCCATGTCAGACATATACCATGATTGATTTGGAAGTTCGGTTACTTATGTCACATATCAGATACATGTATTTATAATACATTTAAAAGAGTCTATGTAATGTAGAAACCAAGGTTTGCAAAACAATTCACCACCATCCATGGTTTCAAGTTTCAACAACTTACAGCTGGGTTACGGGGATCATCCTCTGGAATATTCCGTTCAACTTTTCCGACAAGATCGGCGCCAACATCAGCTGCTTTTGTGTATATACCTCCTCCAACTCTTCCAAATAAAGCCATCGAAGAACCCCCAAGACCATAACCAGTAATAGATTCATAAAGTCCCTCCCAATCATCCCCATAGTATGATTTAAACAGATTAATAGTCACATACAGAACCAAAAGGCCATTGGCAGCTAGAAGGAATCCCATCACAGCACCAGCTCGAAAAGCAGTTATAAATGCTTTTCCAACACCTTTCCTTGCTTCTAAAGTTGTCCTGGCATTAGCAAAGGTTGCAATTTTCATCCCAAGAAAACCAGAGAGAACTGAAGTGAGAGAGCCAAGCAAGAAGGCGACTGTGCTAAAGAAGGCATTGGCTAGGGCCGGTTTACATAGGTTGCCCTTGTTGTACGTGCAAGGTTGGCTTTTGGTGCTAAAGCCGTTAACTGATCCGAGGAAAATGAACATGATAAAGCCAAATACAAGTGTGAAGATGCCAAGGTACTTGTATTCGGTATACAGAAACGACGTTGCACCTGGGAAAATGTGGCTCATTGAATCAGTCTAAGTAAGATAACAAGCTTTTTTATGCACATCATCAGTTTCATTGAAAGAAAGTTGATTTTACAGAAACAGAAAATTCCAAACTACGTAGTTAATGCTGATATGCAGAGTAATTTGCACATTTAAAGGTCCAAGCCCATATTGAAGTTTCTGAGAGCATTACAGCATTCATCAGATTGTCTTATGATAGAAATTCCACTTCTCATACATCCATTTACTTTCTTTTCTGTGCCGGCATCATGGCAAAGAGAAAAAAGGCAATAAATGGAAGTTCCCACCATATATGACTAACAAGAAAACAAGCATACAGAAATTGAGAACAGCTCTGTGAGTTGGATCAAATAAAGGACAAAATAAAGAAAATTCCTTTCGAGGTGATGTGCAATGCTTCTAAGAGTTTATGGACCAGTTTGCCATATTTTCCAAATGACGGCATGGTCTCCTGAAAGACAAGACATCCCTAAAAACTGCAAATGAAGAGAAAAGAAGAAATATCTATTGACAAATTGTGTGCCAAAATCATCACAGCAACAATGAATGATATCTGAAGAAGAATATATGATAGGTTCTTCAATAGGCCACAAGGGCAGTAGACAAACTTAGTGTAATGAACAATTAGCAGTCTTTGTTAATCCCCCAGAAAAGCACTTGTGAGTTTGACTCCCAAAATTAAGAAATGCCGATAACAAGCAATGGTCTGTCGATTTAATTTACTTTTTCTTTTTCTCTATTATTTAAGGCATCTTTGCAACAAGAACCTTGAAAATTTTCAGAGGTTGAATTAATTTTATTGGACTGTATAAATTAGTTGACGGAACCTAATAAGAAACAGATCAAGAAAAAACGGTACATCGAAAAGACGAAAAACACAAAATATACATTAGAAGTACCTTTGTGTACTGGTGACACATAAACACTTGTTATATAAAAGGCATATCCTAATTGGTAATTCTATATACCTTCAACAGCAAAGGAGACAAAATTATGGAACAAAAAGTAAGGGAAAGAATGATGAAATTTAGTGACATCAAACATGAAGTGCTGTCCATTCTCTCTATTTTCAATGGACCTACAAATGAAATTTCTCAACAAGAAAAGACCCAAAAGATATTCATATATGTAAACCAAGAACAACAAAACAAAAACATAGGAAAGCAATCATTATTTGAACACAAAAATTATGTTTCCAATAAAAAAAAATTGGCAAACGTTAGTGACAAGATCTGACAACCACAAAAAAAGGTTTAGTTAAACAAGTAGTATTTATTGATCACACAATGCAATTGACATAACAAAGAAGACACCCATATGAACTTTGACACACACACACACACACACGCAGAGAGAGAGAGAGAGAGAGAGAGAGAGAGAGAGAGAGAGAGAGAGAGAGTTTTTACCAACAGATATGGCATTTTGGATCTCAGCACACTTGGCAATAGCATCCTCAGAGTCAACACCCTCCTCTGGTTCAACTGCATCCATAATCAACTTGTCCTTATACCCATTGTCCAAACCATACCAACCTGAAACCTTCACCCTTGACACCAAAAACCACTGAAACAAAGCAAACCCAATCCCCAACAAAGCAGCCAAAGGTATCAGAGCCTGTGTAAGGCCTTCATCCATCAAACCCATTTCAGAAAACACTCACAAAATCTGTTTCTCTTTTACAAATCTGCTTTTTTCTCTTACTTTTCTGGCAATTTATATATAGAATCTGAAACGGCAGAACCCCAGAGCAGAGGACTATATTATCTATATTTATCCGAAATAGTAGTATTAATTGTGGCTTTGATTTGCATGGGTTTTGTAGGGATTTGCTGAGAAGGTTTGTTTTGATTGACGGATGGGGGGAAATTATAGTTTATTATACTCTTCAGAAAAGACTCACAAAATTTGTTTTGATTGACGGATGGGGGGAAATGGGCCGGGCTGACACGGACAAGACACGAGCACGATTTTAGATAGGCACGGCACGGAATTGGATCAGACTCGGCACTACAGCACTTTAGACGCGGCATGGCACGGCCTAGTGCACGACATAACAAATAATAATTTTAAATGTACCGAAAACATTAATTTTTATTGATGTATTTTCTAATTATATGTTATACACTTTTTAATAAGTCAATACAAATATTTTGCGAATCTCAATACGCCGAAACTTGGCTATACAAAATATTTCAAATTATATGTTATATATTTTTAATTAGTCAATATAGATACAGTTATTAGACCTACATTTTTTTTTTCAATGAACCTTGGTTAGATTATACAAATATTTTCCGATAAATCATTTTACTTATTTTCCAGTGTTCGGTGGTGTAAAATTAGGGGAAAACATTTTACAGGGAAAATCTTTTATGCCATTAAGAGGAAAATGATTTTTGGATAAAATCTCCCCAGGTCATTTTACCAATTTTTTTTGAACTGGAAGATAATCTCATAAAACTTAAATATCGAGAGAAAGGATGCTACTTAGCTCAGCCGGGATCATGGAAACCCAGTTCTGAGGAAGCCATCCAGAAACAAGAGAAGCCACCCAGTGGGCAGCACGATTAACAGATCGTGGGATCCAGGAGACAATCAAATGAAACTCTCTCACTAAAGATCTAATGTCCTGAATAATACAATCACACTCCCAGGGAGGGTCTAATTCAGAAACGCTGAGAGTGATAAGATTTTTGTTGTCGCTTTCAATCTGCACCAACTTGAGGTTCATTGCTTTGGCCATGAGACAAGCTTCCCTTAACGCCATGGCTTCACACACCAAAGCTGAAGGGCCAGCAACTTTGAATTTCTTCCCATCTACAAGTTCACCTTTATGATTTCGGATCACCACAGCACCAAAACCATCCCCAGAATCTTTTTTCCAGGAAGCATCACAATTTAACTTCAATTGATCTCTGTCAGGGGGTTTCCACTTGTCAACAGTTGAAGAATTGGGACCAATACCATTAGAAAACTGAGCAGCAGGTTTGATCATGAGAGATTGACATTCATTCCAGGCCTGTTCCATTTTTAGAGCAATACTCTTAAAACCGATGGGTGTACCTTGAAAAATAGCCTCATTCCTAGCCTTCCATATGCTCCACCCAGCCATGACAACTCTACTGAGAAAATTCTTGTTACTGGCCTTGTCTTCACCATTCTCCATAACTTCACAAGTCCATTTTATGATAGAGCTCATGTCCCACTTGGTAACATCAGAAAGATTGCACCACGCCCAAACAGGTTTAGTCTTCTTGCACATAAACATAAGGTGTTCAATAGATTCCCCATCGGACTGACATAGAGGGCAAAGAGGAGTCTTAGAACATTTTCTTTTGTACAGATTTTCTTTAGTGGCTAATATGTTCCTGCAGGCCCTCCACCAAAAATGTCTAACTTTGGTGGGAATATCCAAACTCCAAATAAGTTTCCAGAGGGAGGGAGGGGGATTGAAAGATGAGGATGGAGTAGAGTTTGTACCACTGGATTTCAGAAATCTGGCTATATGGTAGCCACTTTTGACTGTGTAGTTCCCATTCTTAGAAAAGTGCCAGATAAGTTTGTCCTTTTCACCCAACTTCGATAGAGGAATGGAGATGATGGCCTTCATTTCCTGATCGTTGACACAGCCCTTCAACTTATGAACATCCCAAACTTTGCTTATATGGTTGATGAAAGAGGCTACAGCAGTTTGATCCTCAGGGACAGCCCTATTAGATTGAATCTGGAAGTTTTTGAGAGAGGGTATCCACTTGTCATTCCAGAACTTAACTTCATTCCCAGAATTAACTTGCCATCTTAGACCTTCTTTAAGCAATTCTCTCCCTTGACAGATGCTACTCCACACCCATGAAGGTCTTGCACCTTTTGAGGCACCCAAGAAATTTGTTCTAGGGAAATAAATTCCCTTAAGCATCTTGACCCAATAGGCTTCTGGGTTAATGTTGATCCTCCAAGCTTGTTTAGCCAATAAAGCTAAATTGAAGTCTCTTAAGTCTCTGAAACCCATGCCCCCTTGCCACTTGGATTTGCACAATTCCTCTCCATTCAACCAATGAATCTTAGAATCCTTTGGATCACCGGACCACCAGAATCTCCTAATGTGTGAATTCATTTTGTTGCAGAATTGGATAGGGAGGAGAAAGCATGACATCACATAGCTTGGAATTGCTTGGACCACTGATTTGATCATTATCTCTCTACCTCCATAAGATAGCTCTTTTGCTTTGCAACCCTGCATCTTCTTAACTGCTTTCTCAATCAAGTAAGCATATGTCTCAGACTTAGATTTGCCCCAACAGGATGGGATACCCAAATACTTTGCCTCAGCATCCATCTCTCCCATTTTGAGCATATCCATGATAGTTCTTCTTTTATGGGTGGGGACATTGGCAGAAAACTTTAGAGAGGATTTGTCAAAGTTGATAAGCTGTCCAGAGGCAACTTCAAAGATTTTGATAGACTTCATCAAGTTCTGTACCCCTTCAATGGTAGGGTCCACAAACAAGAGTGCATCATCAGCGAAAAATAAGTGGGAGAGAAAGGGGCAGCTTTTCTTAATCTGAATTCCAGAAAAATGTTTAGAGGCTATATCTTTATAAATGAGCTTGGATAGCACATCTATAACAAGCAGGAAGAGGTATGGGGAAAGGGGATCCCCTTGTCTGAGGCCCCTTTCAGGCATGAACTCAAATCTGTTTTCCCCATTAACAGTGACAGAATAGGAAACAGTGGTTACAACTTGCATGATGAGATGAACCCAATCCTGATGAAAACCCATGCAAAGCATCACCTTTTCCAAGAAATCCCATTGTACTCTGTCATTTTACCAATTTGCATCTCTCGTTATCAGTTAGGAATCCTCAAACCTGAAGGGCATTGTTTCATCTCTCTCTGTGGACGAGTAATTTTGGACAGTGCTGGGCGTACAGATGCCATGGTACAGAAAACGTACCGATCGCATTCGGGGACCCATTTTTGGGTCACACACGAGTGATCCGAACCGTTCATTGTTCTTAAAACATTTTTTCGAGGTGCTCCACCAAATTTCAGATCAATCGGACGGTTGGAAATGCTCCAACCAAAGTCTCACCGTTCCAACCAAAAAAAATGCTGGTTGGAACGGTGAGACTTTGGTTGGAGCACTTCCAACCGTCCGATTGAGCTGAAATTTGGTGGAGCCCCTCGGAAAAATGTTTTAAGAACAATGAACGGTTCAGATCACTCGTGTGGGACCCAAAAGTAGGTCCCCGAACGAGATCGGTACGTTTTCTGTACCATGGCATATGTACCCTTATCTTTATCCAGTAATTTTGGGTATTTTGTGAATGGAAACTTTGATTGGTACTGTAATATTGTTGTTCTAGAGAAGAAAAAAAATTATGATAGTTTTTTTAAACAATTAACCAAACACTGGAAAACAAAAACGAATCAAACGGGGCCTAACATCATCAAAGATTCAAAATACTCTTGCTCCTGCAATAATGATCCTGGCCTCGGGCCAGTTTGTATAAGATTCTAGAGTTCAAATCGGTCAAATAGCTTTACACCCCAACAGTTATCATAGGAGTACATGTCAGATTGCAATGTTGATTTAGCTTTGGACATACCCAAAAGCAATTTCATTGCATGACCGAAACTTAAGAAGAGCAGAAAAGAAAACGTCGTCAGAAGAAAACGCGATTATCATGCATTTGCTCCTTAAAGAAGTACATATATTTCCTTTAACTATAAGAAGTGTATCGAAATGCAAAATAAATAACAGAGGAACTCCCAAGTGCGAGCACGCTCACAAACAAGTATCCTCCAACAGAACTCAAAAGGCCTCATCCTATATCTTACCACCCCTCACCGTTGCACAAAATTGGAACAGAAACTCAACATTAAAAAATAAAAAAAAATACAACTAGGGTATGTAAATTCATAGCTCGGCAATCAAGAGAAATGTATTCCAGCCTTGTTAAACACAGAGAGCAGGTACATGAAATCATAGCTCGGCAATCAGAAGAAAACACGATTATCATGCATTTGCTCCTTAAAGAAGTACATATATTTCCTTAAACTATAAGAAGTGTATCGAAATGCAAAATAAATAACAGAGGAACTCCTAATTGTGAGCACGCTCACAAACAAGTATCCTCCAACAGAACTCAAAAGGCCTCATCCTATATCTTACCATCCCTCACCGTTGCACAAAATTGGAACAGAAACTCAACATTAAAAAAAAAAAAAAAATACAACTAGGGTATGTAAATTCATAGCTCGGCAATCAAGAGAAATGTATTCCAGCCTTGTTAAACACAGAGAGCAGGTACATGAAATCTTCTTGACTGAGCTTGGATGACCTCTTCTCTTCAAAACCCCCTTGCTTCAACACACCCAAAACTTTATCCTTGAAACCGGACGTTCTCGTGTCCCCCTCCTCTACCTCCATCTCCTCCTCGTCTCTTTCATCATCGATCTCCATACCTAACTCCTCACCCGCGTCGCCCAAAGTGGATACATCCACTGCAATCTCAGCATCCTCTAGTGATCCATTCTGAGAGAGCTGTAACGCTTGCAGCGTTTTATAGTTCCTCTCTAGAATTGACAACACCGATTTCTGTCTAAATATTGAACCTAGGGTTTTGTTCTTTCGGTTGAAGCAAATCCGGACTAAACCATCCCATTCTTTGAAACTGATCAAGGTCAGGTTTTCTTGGCTCGATTCTAACTACGTAAGAATCGACCTTTGGTGGAGGCCGGAAATTGTTCTTTCCAACTTTTAGCAAATGGGAAACGCGAGACAAGAGTTGGGTGTTCACGAAGGCGGCAAAAGAAAGAGTGTCACCGGGCTTGGCAACAAGTCTCATGGCGAATTCCTTCTGAACATTATAACTGCACACCTGAATAATGGACGATGGGCTAGCAATTTGAAAGTGAGAGGAGAGGAAATTTGGTAAGGTATGTTTGCCACGCAGATATCGAAGTATGGGAGATCACACTTAAGCACATCTCCTTGGATAACCTGCATCACATCATCATTGCCAGACAATGAATATTCATTTACATATAAATAGTAAAATAGCCAACATGCCTAAGTTCCACTGAAATGAGCAAGCTACATAGAATGCCCAGAAATACTAATAGAATGAAGATTATCAAATGATATACCTCACCAGAATATGTGAGGATGTGATAAAAAAAACAAAAAAAAAAACAATACTTCAGCTCAGCCAGAGAAGCATTACAAAATGAAGATAGAGGTGGGACCACTTGTGATGAAGGCGGTTAGTTGACCCCATGGAGAAGAAAGTTACCACTATTACAATATTATCATTTTCTGATTGTCAATAATTGACACCATAAAAAAAAGTATGACCATCCTCCAAAAAGTATTTTACAATGCACAAACTTCTCATTTTGCAGTCTCTGTCTCATAAAGAGGAGAAGTGAAGAACAAAATAACCTACCCACATGTATAGAAACTATGGCAGGAAGTATTATGTCTACTTCAAAGAGGTATCAATTCAGGATCAAAAACGGAATTGATTTTGGATCACATTTTATCAAAATCAAGGCATGGTGATACTTATTTGGATATAATATGATTTGGACAAGTATGTGCTACAATGTAAACTAACAGAATAGATGAACCAATCAAATTACAGAATGAGAAATACTCATTTGGAGATAATATTGATTTAAAATTCCATCAAATTAAATCCTGAGGTTTATAGTTTCCCACCAGGGAGATCGGGAAAAGAAGTTTTAAATATCAACGTAAATATTACTGTTAGTTGAAAATTGATTAGTCTCTATAAACAGTGTCGTCACAATCTTGCATTTAATGATACATATTTTACGATTCAATGTGTTTAGAGGTTATACATATCCGTAAATAGTGAAAGCACAACTTTTGTGTAAAAAAACCTACAATATGCTTGTGAATCTTGTGATGCAAAACGTATCTTATGATTTGGCACGCTTAACAGTAAGATTGATATATAATTCTAGCAATATCTTATCATATATTCTTGCATTACCCAAAGATCCATGGTTCCATACACAATTTTGCTAACAGACCATGATATATGCTTGAAGATGTGAAACTTTGTACCATAAACAATATTTCAAACACATGAAATAGATTTGGCAATTCCATTTGGTACCTTATTTACTCTAGCTAACATACCTTACGACATGCAATACATATCCAAATAAGACATACATCAAAAGATAAAAACGATTCACGTATCCCGTTCTAACAATCTTGGTTATGAACGAGTGAAATTTGAGTTCGTGAATGACAGAGACGGACACTATTTCCTACAAAGTGGCGGCGGTGTGAATGCTATGTCTGCGAGATTGCACAAATTAAGATACCAAATACAATTCAACCCCCCAAAATATGCAGCCTATGGAATCAGAATTGATATCAAAACTTCAATTTCAAAAAATCGACACCTTTCAAGTCATATTACCAGTGACACTCTTAGCTCGGCTAAATATAATCCTCCCCCTAAGACACAACATGGTCTAGAGCAACCGGTTTCCAATACTGTTGATATTACTAAATACTAGAGCAAATATATATCACAAATCCGCAAAGCAAACAAAGAAACTATTCACCAAAAAAACAAATAAAGACACTGAAGCCATTGCGATCAGTGAAACAGACCTAATGGCTAAAGTGTCCACAGATTCCACACTTCAAAAAATAAACAAAGCTCAAAAAAGCTGGAAAGAAATCTAAGATTCTAAACAAAGCCAAACTTACCTTGAGGCGGTTGGAGAAGGCAAGGCTCGAAGCGGCGCCGGAGCTCGAGGACCATACGGGGTCAAGCTCGACCTGCAATGACGGATTTTCCGCTTCGAAGCTTCTTCAATCGGGTTTCGATCAGGACCAATCTCGAGGATAATATCGGTGCTCTTGATGCCTGATTTCTCGATGATTGTGTCAATCAGCAGAGGGTTTTTAAGGATGTGTTGACCCTTTGACTTGTGGAACAGTATGCCCCCTTGGTAGTGCGGGTTTGCCGAGGCAGGAGTGCCACCACGATGGGGCTTCTCTCTCTTGATCTTCCCTCCTGCCATGGTTGATCCTAACAAGGAGAGGGACAATTGACGAGGTAAGTATTGGTAAATGAAATACAGGGTTTATGGTAGGGGCTGGATAGTGATCTGGGCCCAGGAATGAGCTATAATTTTCAGCTTTGCGTTAGCCTCTATACCCACACACATTAGTACACACAAAAATGTACACCACTAAAAACATAAAAAAAACAAAGTTCCTTCGTACCACCATCCTAATTCCCACTCCCCTAAAAACATAAAAAAACAAAGTCCCTTCGTAATATATAGAAGGTTCATATTTAAATGGTGATACATAGACCTTATTCTTTACTAATTTTAAGCTGTTTTTAGCTAACCTGATAAAACATCCTTCGTCGAGCCTAACAAAGAGTAATATAGAAGGTTAATCCCTGTTGGGAGAATCATGCTTTTGGAAGGCTATAGGGGCAACCAAGAGAAAAAGATAACCTTAAGCAATTTGAGCGGGGTAGTTCGAATAGCTACAACATATGAAAGACAGTGATTTGAACATCAGATATCCATACACATTAGGGAATTACAGATTACATACTAACAAACTAGTAACAACTCAAATAATTGGCTGATAAAAAGGAATCCTTGATTTTCCATTGACTGTTTCTCTTTCTAAATCTCGCACTGAAGGAAAGTCGAAATCTTTCTCCCATTTTCCACTTATTTTTCCAGGTAGTGCATATTTTCTCCTCTTGCTTTCCAAATGATATTGTTCGTTCATATTTTTCACACACACTTTGGCAGGCAGGAGTTTACTCCATGGGTCTGCAACACGACGACACATGCCTAATCCATTTTTTTCCCTTCTAATTTCAAACTCGTGCTACCAGTTGATGCATAGCACGATCTACCAGAAAACTCTGAAACAATATGTTGTGCGGCCACCATGTGGGTTGATGAGGGAGAACCTAAGTGTACTCTTGATTGTTAATTCTAGGAAGCACGGGTACGGGTACGCGGTACGGGTACGCGATACGGCAAAAACCTAAAAAAATAGGGTACGGGTAAGGTTGGGTACGTAAGTGTAATTTTTTTTTTCCCCCCTATTTTACTATGTTCTATTGCACAAAGCCACAAAAGCACAAACTAAATAAAACACTCATTTTACCAACAAAAAGAAGCATAAATAAGAGTTAAAGAGTTCATAAGTGCATAGATGAAACAAGTGCAATGTCAAACAAGTGCAATGTCGTTTTAGAGTTAACACTTAATACTAAATACTTAATACTGAAAAAAATTAATCATCTTCAACATTAATCATCTTCAATTTACAGTAAACTAATTTTCCATACAATACAGTCAACTAATTTTTTTAATTTACAGTATAAAAAAATTAAAAAATTAATCATCTTCAACATCACCAGTACCATCATTTGCAGTATAAAATACAGTCAAGTTGTGAAAAGAAAAAAAAACGAGATTCACAGAGAGAATGCGAGAGAGAGAGAGAGAGAGAGAATGCGAGAGAAAGAGAGAATGCGAGAGAAAGAGAGAGAGAGAATGCGAGAGAAAGAGAGAATGAGAGAGAGAGAGAGAGAGAGAGAGAGAGAGAGAGAGAGAGAGAGAGAGAGAGAGAGAGAGAGACTTACTAGATTCGCAGAGGAGTCGTGAGGAGCTCAGAGCTCTGAGTATGGCTGCTGCTGCTGCTGCTGCTGTAAAACATTTGAAGCCCTAATAAATCTGAACAATACGTCTGTTTGTGTGTTACTAAAAGGATGAGAATTGCACATTAACTCCTTAACTTTTGAGTTTTTTCATTCGGGCCCCCAAAATTTTAAAAAAAATTACATTTTCACCCGAACATACCCAAATCTCAGATCTGTACCCAATCGAAGTACCCAGGTGTACCCAGCCATACCAGGAATAGTGCAAAAGTACCCGGTACGTTTTTTCCGTACCCAGCTGTACCCGTACCCGGTACTCGTACGGTAACATTTTCGGAGTACCCGTGCTTCATAATTATGACTAGTGGTGTAAACAAGCAGAATCGACCCAAACCCTATTGGATTCGAGATCAGTTCGGTTAAGTGTCGATATGGCTCGAGTTCGGCAAGGGCTCAATTCGAGCCCAAAAAATTGAGCACGAGTTCAGCTCATAATTTTTTTTAAAAACTCAAGCTCGGCCTTTTAGGGCTCGTTATACACAAATAAGCCAAATTTAGGCTCGAATTCAGTTCGTCAGTAATATATTTTCCTATGTACCAGATCACCATTACTTAGGCCCAGTTTTTCAAAAGATTTTAGCACCCAGTTGCTAAAATCATGATATTTCAAATAAAAAATGAAGTAGTTCCGTGAATCGTTTAACGATTTTTTTTGCACCAAATTAAAGTACACGAGGAGTAATTTAATTTGGAGCGAAAAAAATCGAAAAACGATACACGGAACCACTTCATTTTTTGATTTGAAATATTACGATTTTAGCAACTGGGTGCTAAAATCTTTTGAAAAACTGGGCCTTAATGAGTATTCGACAAAAGAAATGAAAAAAGAAATACCCTTGATCATGACCAAGATTATCAACAAAAATGGCTACCGATTTCATTACACAGCCTTGAAGAACATGGTGCCAAACTTAGCATTTAAGGTCTTCATAAAATTGTAATCACACGACTGTAGTCAACAATAGGAATACCAAATTATCATAAAATCTTCTGGCCCCGTGGATGTTTAGGATATCAGAATAACAAACACAAAGGCCCTGTTAGTTTGGGGGTTTTGGGGGTGGTTTGGCACTATTCCAATTTTGATTACATCATCACCTTTTTCACTTTTCTCTCTACCTCTCTCCACTTATTACACCTGCTTACATCATCAAAACTAAACTAAACTAAACTAAACTGTGCAACCGAACACAGCCAAAATGTTTCTTACACTACCTGTTAATCGATTATGACGAAGTGGCGTAGGGGTTTTAGGACATCAGCATGACACCGGTGAATCGGTAACGGAGAAGAGGCGTCGTGGAAGAGTCGGAGAGAGGCGGTGGAGGAGGCGAGGCTGGGTGGAGGAGGCGGAGGGCAAAAGAAAACCCTAACTTATCTAACTGATGAATATAAGGTGAACTGAACGTACTAGTACTGGAGTATTAGTTATGGGAAAAAAGAATTAGGGGGTGTTCCACTAACAAAAAATTGTTTTTTTCCAAACACCGAGATAAGTCATTCTCTCACAACACATTACATAAAAAATCGTAAAAAATCAGTTCATTCAAAAAACTGAGTTAGCGGAACACCTCCTTATAAATACTACTGGAGTACATATATACCCCTAACATAAATAGTAGTAATAATTTATCAATAGACTCCCAAAAAAATTACAAAAATGATAAGTACACACCCTCTCAACCACTCCCACCACACCATCTCTCACATGTGTGGTGGGGTTCACCCGGTGTCCCTCAAAGGGCCCCACCACACATGTGAGAGAGTGTGGTGGGGAGTGGTTGAGAGGGTGTGTACCTATCATTGTTCAAAGAATTATTAATTAGATTTTAATTCTAGGTTCGCGAGCTTACCGAGCCGAATAATGCTAGTCTCATGTTCAATTTATTTATAATTTTTTTTAAAAGCTCAGGCTCGGCCTTTTAGGGCTCGTTATACACAAAAAGCCAAATTTAGGCTCAATTCGATTCACAAGAATATATTTTCCTATGTACCAGATCACCATTACTTAATGAGTATTCGAAAAAAGAAATGAAAAAAGAAATACCCTTGATCATGACCAAGATTATCAACAAAAATGGCTACCGATTTCATTACACAGCCTTGAAGAACATGGTGCCAAACTTAGCATTTAAGGTCTTCATAAAATTGTAATCACACGACTGTAGTCAACAATAGGAATACCAAATTATCTTAAAATCTTCTGGCCCCGTGGATGTTTAGGACATCAAAATAACAAACACAAAATGTTTCTTACACTACCTGTTAATCGATTATGACGAAGAGGCGTAGGGGTTTTAGGACATCAGCATGACACCGGTGAATCGGTATCGGAGAAGAGGCGTCGTGGAAGAGTCGGAGAGAGGCGGTGGAGGAGGCGAGGCTGGGTGGAGGAGGCGGAGGGCAAAAGAAAACCCTTACTTATCTAACTGATGAATATAAGGTGAACTGAACGTACTAGTACTGGAGTATTAGTTATGGGAAAAAAGAATTAGGGGGTGTTCCACTAACAAAAAATTGTTTATTCCAAACACCGAGATAAGTCATTCTCTCACAACACATTACATAAAAAACCGTAAAAAATTAGTTCATTCAAAAAACTGAGTTAGCGGAACACCTCCTTATAAATACTACTGGAGTACATATATACCCCTAACATAAATAGTAGTAATAATTTATCAATAGACTCCCAAAACAACTACAAAAATGATAAGTACACACCCTCTCAACCCCTCCCCACCACACCATCTCTCGCATGTGTGGTGGGGTTCACCCCGATGTGTCCCAGTGGGCCCCACCACACATGTGAGAGAGGGTGTGGTGGGGGTGGTTGAGAGGTGTGTACCTATCATTGTTCAAAGAATTATTAATTAGATTTTAATTCTAGGTTCGCGAGCTTACCGAGCCGAATAATGCTAGTCTCATGTTCAATTTATTTATAAAGTTTTTTGAAAAGCTCAGGCTCGGCTTTTTAGGGCTCGTTATACACAAACAAGCCAAATTTAGGCTCGAATTCAGTTTGTCAGTAATATATTTTCCTATGTACCAGATCACCATTACTTAATGATTATTCGACAAAAGAAATGAAAAAAGAAATACCCTTGATCATGACCAAGATTATCAACAGAAATGGCTACCGATTTCATTACAAAGCCTTGAAGAACATGGTGCCAAACTTAATATTTAAGGTCTTCATCAAATTGTAATCACACGACTGTAGTCAACAATAGGAATACCAAATTATCTTAAAATCTTCTGGCCCCGTGGATGTTTAGGACATCAGAATAACAAACACAAAATGTTTCTTACACTAACTGTTAATCAATTATGACGAAGAGGCGTAGGGGTTTTAGGACATCAGCATGACACCGGTGAATCGGTAACGGAGAAGAGGCGTCGTGGAAGAGTCGGAGAGAGGCGGTGGAGGAGGCGAGGCTGGGTGGAGGAGGCGAGGGAAAAAGAAAACCCTAACTTATCTAACTGATGAATATAAGGTGAACTGAACGTACTTGTACTGGAGTATTAGTTATGGGAAAAAAGAATTAGGGGGTGTTCCACTAACAAAAAATTGTTTTTTCCAAACACCGAGATAAGTCATTCTCTCACAACACATTACATAAAAAACCGTAAAAAATCAGTTCATTCAAAAAACTGGGTTAGCGGAACACCTCCTCATAAATACTACTGGAGTACATATATACCCCTAACATAAATAGTAGTAGGAATTTATCAATAGACTCCCAAAACAACTACAAAAATGATAAGTACACACCCTCTCAACCCCTCCCCACCACACCATCTCTCGCATGTGTGGTGGGGTTCACCCGGTGTGTCCCAGTGGGCCCCACCACACATGTGAGAGAGGGTGTGGTGGGGAGTGGTTGAGAAGGTGTGTACCTATCATTGTTCAAAGAATTATTAATTAGATTTTAATTCTAGGTTCGCGAGCTTACCGAGCCGAATAATGCTAGTCTCATGTTCAATTTATTTATAAAGTTTTTTTAAAAGCTCAGGCTGGGCTTTTTAGGGCTCGTTATACACAAACAAGCCAAATTTAGGCTCGAATTCAGTTTGTCAGTAATATATTTTCCTATGTACCAGATCACCTTTACTTAATGAGTATTCGACAAAAGAAATGAAAAAAGAAATACCCTTGATCATGACCAAGATTATCAACAAAAATGGCTACCGATTTCATTACAAAGCCTTGAAGAACATGGTGCCAAACTTAGCATTTAAGGTCTTCATAAAATTGTAATCACACGACTGTAGTCAACAATAGGAATACCAAATTATCTTAAAATCTTCTGGCCCCGTGGATGTTTAGGACATCAGAATAACAAACACAAAATGTTTCTTACACTACCTGTTAATCGATTATGACGAAGAGGCGTAGGGGTTTTAGGACTTCAGCATGACACCGGTGAATCGGTAACGGAGAATAGGCGTCGTGGAAGAGTAGGAGAGAGGCGGTGGAGGAGGCGAGGCTGGGTGGAGGAGGCGGAGGGAAAAAGAAAACCCTAACTTATCTAACTGATGAATATAAGGTGAACTGAACGTACTTGTACTGGAGTATTAGTTATGGGAAAAAAGAATTAGGGGGTGTTCCACTAACAAAAAATTGTTTTTTCCAAACACCGAGATAAGTCATTCTCTCACAACACATTACATAAAAAACCGTAAAAAATCACCATTCAAAATCAAGGTTAGCGGAACACCTCCTTATAAATACTACTGGAGTACATATATACCCCTAACATAAATAGTAGTAGTAATTTATCAATAGACTCCCAAAACAACTACAAAAATGATAAGTACACACCCTCTCAACCCCTCCCCACCACACCATCTCTCGCATGTGTGGTGGGGTTCACCCGGTGTGTCCCAGTGGGCCCCACCACACATGTGAGAGAGGGTGTGGTGGGGAGTGGTTGAGAGGGTGTGTACCTATCATTGTTCAAAGAATTATTAATTAGATTTTAATTCTAGGTTCGCGAGCTTACCGAGCCGAATAATGCTAGTCTCATGTTCAATTTATTTATAAAGTTTTTTTAAAAGCTCAGGCTGGGCTTTTTAGGGCTCGTTATACACAAACAAGCCAAATTTAGGCTCGAATTCAGTTTGTCAGTAATATATTTTCCTATGTACCAGATCACCTTTACTTAATGAGTATTCGACAAAAGAAATGAAAAAAGAAATACCCTTGATCATGACCAAGATTATCAACAAAAATGGCTACCGATTTCATTACAAAGCCTTGAAGAACATGGTGCCAAACTTAGCATTTAAGGTCTTCATAAAATTGTAATCACACGACTGTAGTCAACAATAGGAATACCAAATTATCTTAAAATCTTCTGGCCCCGTGGATGTTTAGGACATCAGAATAACAAACACAAAATGTTTCTTACACTACCTGTTAATCGATTATGACGAAGAGGCGTAGGGGTTTTAGGACTTCAGCATGACACCGGTGAATCGGTAACGGAGAATAGGCGTCGTGGAAGAGTCGGAGAGAGGCGGTGGAGGAGGCGAGGCTGGGTGGAGGAGGCGGAGGGCAAAAGAAAACCCTAACTTATCTAACTGATGAATATAAGGTGAACTGAACGTACTAGTACTGGAGTATTAGTTATGGGAAAAAAGAATTAGGGGGTGTTCCACTAACAAAAAATTGTTTTTTCCAAACACCGAGATAAGTCATTCTCTCACAACACATTACATAAAAAACCGTAAAAAATCAGTTCATTCAAAAAACTGAGTTAGCGGAACACCTCCTTATAAATACTACTGGAGTACATATATACCCCTAACATAAATAGTAGTAACAATTTATCAATAGACTCCCAAAACAACTACAAAAATGATAAGTACACACCCTCAAAACCACTCCCCACCACACCATCTCTCACATGTGTGGTGGGGTTCACCCGGTGTGTCCCAGTGGGCCCCACCACACATGTGAGAGAGGGTGTGGTGGGGAGTGGTTGAGAGGGTGTGTACCTATCATTGTTCAAAGAATTATTAATTAGATTTTAATTCTAGGTTCGCGAGCTTACCGAGCCAAATAATGCTAGTCTCATGTTCAATTTATTTATAAATTTTTTTAAAAGCTCAGGCTCGGCTTTTTAGGGCTCGTTATACACAAACAAGCCAAATTTAGGCTCGAATTCAGTTTGTCAGTAATATATTTTCCTATGTACCAGATCACCATTACTTAATGAGTATTTGACAAAAGAAATGAAAAAAGAAATACCTTTGATCATGACCAAGATTATCAACAAAAATGGCTACCGATTTCATTACACAGCCTTGAAGAACATGGTGCCAAACTTAGCATTTAAGGTCTTCATAAAATTGTAATCACACGACTGTAGTCAACAATAGGAATACCAAATTACCTTAAAATCTTCTGGCCCCGTGGATGTTTAGGACATCAAAATAACAAACACAAAATGTTTCTTACACTACCTGTTAATCGATTATGACGAAGAGGCGTAGGGGTTTTAGGACATCAGCATGACACCGGTGAATCGGTAACGGAGAAGAGGCGTCGTGGGAGAGTCGGAGAGAGGCGGTGGAGGAGGCGAGGCTGGGTGGAGGAGGCGGAGGGCAAAAGAAAACCCTAACTTATCTAACTGATGAATATAAGGTGAACTGAACGTACTAGTACTGGAGTATTAGTTATGGGAAAAAAGAATTAGGGGGTGTTCCACTAACAAAAAATTGTTTTTTCCAAACACCGAGATAAGTCATTCTCTCACAACACATTACATAAAAAACCGTAAAAAATCAGTTCATTCAAAAAACTGAGTTAGCGGAACACCTTATAAATACTACTGGAGTACATATATACCCCTAACATAAATAGTAGTAATAATTTATCAATAGACTCCCAAAACAACTACAAAAATGATAAGTACACACCCTCTCAACCCCTCCCCACCACACCATCTCTCGCATGTGTGGTGGGGTTCACCCGGTGTGTCCCAGTGGGCCCCACCACACATGTGAGAGAGGGTGTGGTGGGGAGTGGTTGAGAGGGTGTGTACCTATCATTGTTCAAAGAATTATTAATTAGATTTTAATTCTAGGTTCGCGAGCTTACCGAGCCGAATAATGCTAGTCTCATGTTCAATTTATTTATAAAGTTTTTTTCAAAGCTCAGGCTCGGCTTTTTAGGGCTCGTTATACACAAACAAGCCAAATTTAGGCTCGAATTCAATTTGTCAGTAATTTATTTTCCTATGTACCAGATCACCATTACTTAATGAGTATTCGACAAAAGAAATGAAAAAAGAAATACCCTTGATCATGACCAAGATTATCAACAAAAATGGCTACCGATTTCATTACAAAGCCTTGAAGAACATAGTGCCAAACTTAGCATTTAAGGTCTTCATAAAATTGTAATCACACGACTGTAGTCAACAATAGGAATACCAAATTATCTTAAAATCTTCTGGCCCCGTGGATGATTAGGACATCAGAATAACAAACACAAAATGTTTCTTACACTACTTGTTAATCGATTATGACGAAGAGGCGTAGGGGTTTTAGGACATCAGCATGACACCGGTGAATCGGTAACGGAGAAGAGGCGTCGTGGAAGAGTCGGAGAGAGGCGGTGGAGGAGGCGAGGCTGGGTGGAGGAGGCGAGGGCAAAAGAAAACCCTAACTTTTCTAACTGATGAATATAAGGTGAACTGAACGTACTTGTACTGGAGTATTAGTTATGGGAAAAAAGAATTAGGGGGTGTTCCACTAACAAAAAATTGTTTTTTCCAAACACCGAGATAAGTCATTCTCTCACAACACATTACATAAAAAAACGTAAAAAATCAATTCATTCAAAAAATTGAGTTAGCGGAACACCTCCTTATAAATACTACTGGAGTACATATATACCCCTAACATAAATAGTAGTAACAATTTATCAATAGACTCCCAAAACAACTACAAAAATGATAAGTACAGACCCTCTAAACCACTCCCCACCACACCATCTCTCACATGTGTGGTGGGGTTGACCCGGTGTGTCCCAGTGGGCCCCACCACACATGTGAGAGAGGGTGTGGTGGGGAGTGGTTGAGAGGGTGTGTACCTATCATTGTTCAAAGAATTATTAATTAGATTTTAATTCTAGGTTCGCGAGCTTACCGAGCCGAATAATGCTAGTTTCATGTTCAATTTATTTATAAATTTTTTTCAAAGCTCAGGCTCGGCTTTTTAGGGCTCGTTATACACAAACAAGCCAAATTTAGGCTCGAATTCAGTTTGTCAGTAATATATTTTCCTATGTACCAGATCACCATTACTTAATGAGTATTTGACAAAAGAAATGAAAAAAGAAATACCCTTGATCATGACCAAGATTATCAACAAAAATGGCTACCGATTTCATTACACAGCCTTGAAGAACATGGTGCCAAACTTAGCATTTAAGGTCTTCATAAAATTGTAATCACACGATCTAGTCAACAATAGGAATACCAAATTATCTTAAAATCTTTTGGCCCCGTGGATGTTTAGGACATCAGAATAACAAACACAAAATGTTTCTTACACTACCTGTTAATCGATTATGACGAAGAGGCGTAGGGGTTTTAGGACTTCAGCATGACACCGGTGAATCGGTAACGGAGAATAGGCGTCGTGGAAGAGTCGGAGAGAGGCGGTGGAGGAGGCGAGGCTGGGTAGAGGAGGCGGAGGGCAAAAGAAAACCCTAACTTATCTAACTGATGAATATAAGGTGAACTGAACGTACTAGTACTGGAGTATTAGTTATGGGAAAAAAGAATTAGGGGGTGTTCCACTAATAAAAAATTGTTTTTTCCAAACACCGAGATAAGTCATTCTCTCACAACACATTACATAAAAAAACGTAAAAAATCAATTCATTCAAAAAACTGAGTTAGCGGAACACCTCCTTATAAATACTACTGGAGTACATATATACCCTAACATAAATAGTAGTAAAAATTTGTCAATAGACTCCCAAAACAATTAAAAAAATGATAAGTACACACCCTCTCAACCACTCCCCACCACACCATCTCTCACATGTGTGGTGGGGTTCACCCGGTGTGTCCCAGTGGGCCCCACCACACATGTGAGAGAGGGTGTGGTGGGGAGTGGTCGAGAGGGTGTGTACCTATCATTGTTCAAAGAGTTATTAATTAGATTTTAATTCTAGGTTCGCGAGCTTACCGAGCCGAATAATGCTAGTCTCATGTTCAATTTATTTATAAATTTTTTTAAAAGCTCAGGCTCGGCTTTTTAGGGCTCGTTATACACAAACAAGCCAAATTTAGGCTCGAATTCAGTTTGTTAGTAATATATTTTCCTATGTACCAGATCACCATTACTTAATGAGTATTTGACAAAAGAAATGAAAAAAGAAATACCCTTGATCATGACCAAGATTATCAACAAAAATGGCTACCGATTTCATTACACAGCCTTGAAGAACATGGTGCCAAACTTAGCATTTAAGGTCTTCATAAAATTGTAATCACACGACTGTAGTCAACAATAGGAATACCAAATTATCTTAAAATCTTCTGGCCCCGTGGATGTTTAGGACATCAGAATAACAAACACAAAATGTTTCTTACACTACCTGTTAATCGATTATGACGAAGAGGCGTAGGGGTTTTAGGACATCAGCACGACACCGGTGAATCGGTAACGGAGAAGAGGCGTCGTGTAGAGGCGGTGGGGGAGGCGGAGGGCAAAAGAAAACCCTAACTGATCTAACTGATGAATATAAGGTGAACTGAACGTCCTAGTACTGGAGTATTAGTTATGGGAAAAAAGAATTATAAATACTACTGGAGTACATATATACCCCTAACATAAATAGTACTCCCTCCGTCTCTTTTTAAGTAATTCACTTGGGAATTGTGTATTTTTTCTGGCGTTTAAAAATGTACTTTCGTATTCCGTTTTTAAAAAAAATTTGCACCAAATTAAAGTACTCAATGAGCACTTTGATTTGGTATAAAACAAATTAAAAAGTTATATAGAGAAATATGTTTTTTAGGGGTTTGAAATTGCACGTATTCCCATATGGATCATTTAAAAAGGGACGGAGAGAGTAGTAATAATTTATCAATAGACTCTCAAATGAATTACAAAAATGATAGGTATACACCCTCTCAACCACTCCCCACCACACCTTCTCTCACATGTGTGGTGGGGTTCACCCGGTGGGTCCCAGTGGGCCCCACCACACATGTGAGAGAGGGTGTGGTGAGGAGTGGTTGAGAGGGTGTGTAGCTATCATTGTTCAAAGAATTATTAATTAGATTTTAATTCTAGGTTCGCGAGCTTACCGAGCCGAATAATGCTAGTCTCATGTTCAATTTATTTATGGAACAAGTATGAAATTGAGGTTCGGGTTCGGTTCATTTAATAAGCAAATCGAATTCGAACGAGCTTTTACCGAACCGAGACTCAAACAATTCATGAATAGTTTGTTTACAGCTCTAGTTATTAGTAGTACTAATTTTCGTACATTTTATTTTGTCAAGTGGAATGCACCAGCAGTGGTGTAGGGGTAGTGAGCAAGGATGGAGCCCGGAGACAAATGGTGGTGCCACCACAAGATTTTCAACAAATGAAATTATTATATAGAAAATAAATTTTTTACCCTAATTATATAGACTCGCCATCACTAGATTTAACCCTTTTTTTTTTTTTGGTTTTTTACATGCATGTGATAAGCATCGTAGATTAAAGTTTTTATGCTATTATAGTTTTTCGTAGAGTGGATGATTCCTAATATAATTTGTCTTTTTATTTTTTAAGTTTCGTCACCACAAAGGTAAAATTCTGGCTCCGTCCTTGATAGTGAGAAAGGTGGTCCATAGAAGGTCCAAAGACTGTGTCCATAGCATAGCCCTGAACTGCAAACATCCACGACAGGACGCGAACCTGGCCTCGGAAATGCCATTGCTACAATATCTTCTTCATCTTCTTCGCGGAATATTTTAATATCTAAATATCTTCTTTTTTTTCTCCCCTTGAAACGGCTTTAATATCTTATCTTATTTTCTTCATTTCTTCATGATGTAAGGTGGTGAAATCATAATGCGTTTAATCAATCTGCTTGTCAGTGTACATCTGACTATTGAGTAATGAGCGTGGTAAGCTAGGAAAGACTTGGAAGGAACAGTACTTGCAAAAGGCAAATTATCCCTGAATGTAGTATGTACAGATCTCAAACATCTTTTTCTTCTGGACGTAATAACTCAGCACAAAGAGACAACCTCTCAACAAGACGAATGCCCAAGAGGAAGCAGTTCAAGTTGCAAGCTTTATCTGGGTAATCCTCTCGCCATGTTGCAAGATGTGAGTAAACTTCACAGCACGGTGTGAGGGTACATACGCATCTTTGATTTTCACGAGCTTCGATCGTACATGTTTGTATTATCCGTCCCATCGCTTTGGTTTCTTTTTCTTTGCGTGAGGACAGTAACAATCAGAGCATCTAGAATAGCAGGCTTTCGTGCGTTTAGAGCATCTCCAACCATGTTCCCAAAGTTGACATGGCCAAAGCCTTTCTTATTTTTTGTTTTTTTTAGCGATTTGGTGCAACTGGTTTCAAGCCCTTTGTTCAATCAGCCTCTATTTCAGCCATTAGATTAACAACTTTTAACAAACATCTTAGCCTACGTGACGAAATTGTCGAAGACCAGTGGAATGCAAATGCCAACCATTTTGTGATGCCTTTATGGAATTCTCACATCTGGGCATTGGCTTGTACTTGCAGCTACAGTAGTTAGTTTTTACTCTAGCCAGATTGTATTTTGACGGTGGGAATGACTTCTAAAGATTTGTTTACAACTACTAGACCAGATACTATTTGGCTCAGAACACACTAACCCAAACCACTAAACCTGCCTAATGCCAAATCCATGTCCTGATTCACAAATTTGAAGGGAAAGACAGTTTATCCTAGTAGTTATTTTTTTTTTGCAGGGGGTAATGAATTGTAATCCACTGCGATGAAGTCGAAAAGTAAAATGGAATAGTTCTTCCGTCATGGTTATGTGGGGATAAGACCATTGTCATTGGGCCAAAAATCTTTAGAGCGTATCAACACATTCATTACCCACATAACTACGTAACTGAGACAAGTCAGGATCAACTCTCAAATAGTCGAATTGCTTCACTTTGGGAGAATTTCATAGGTTAAATTATCCAATTCCATCAGAACGATGAGATTTCAACACAAGAACCTGTTTCCTTTTAAACTCTATGATTTTCTTTCAAGTAACACATTTTTCTTGGTGCAAATCGAGTACTGTTCAGAAGCAGCAGGAATTAAGCACTATAAACTCTGCGATTTTCTTTCAAGTAGCACATTTTTCTTGGTGATTTTCTTTCAAGTAACACATTTTTCTTGCTGAAAATCGGGTATTGTATGCAGCAAGAATAAAGCACAAAGTGTATGCAGTTGCATTGTGGAAACATCAATTCCATCAATCGGTAAAAGGCTCATTGGTAAAATAAAGAGCGCAGACAACAATCTCTACCATGAAATCTTGATCTGTAGTGTGAAAATCCTCTCATTTGAAATCCACATCTTTTAAGGTCTAGGCTAAATTTTGCACTGCCAGATTTCAAAGCATGCTTCAACAGGTGAACAATATATGTAACAATTAACAATAGCCAAAGGTAGCAGTTCTTTTCTGAGTCATGGTAGGTGATTAAACCTTTAGAAGTTCATATTAAATTGTCTCTTCCTCACCCATCTCTCTCCATCTGTCCCTTCCATTACCCTCCACCGTCCTATTTTTGATCTTCTGTTTTTCTTTATATTCAAAAACCGATTGGCTCAGTAACAAGATGCGGCATTGGAGCTGGTGGTCTTGCCGGAGTTATGCATCTCGGCATCCGGGCTTCTCCTGACTGTTTTTGGGACTGAAGTGCGGCTTCTCAACGATCGTTTGACGGGGTTCCTGGACGGCAATGGGGTCGCCATCGGTAATGCTCTCTCTCTCTCTCTCTCTCTCTCTCTCTCTCATTTTTTGACCCCGGCCCCTTTTGCTCCTCTATGTATCTCATGCTTCTGATCCGTTTCCCGCTTCTTGCTTTACCCCGTACCCGTGCTTTTACCAGTTGGTATTCTGTCGGGTTTACCGGCTTCCAGCCTAACGCCAAGATTTTTGCTACAGTGATGGTGGTTTTTTGTCGTGGTCTCCCGCCAGTCCGTCACATTCGTTGTTGGGCATTCACAGTTCTTGCCTAACGGCTTGGGTGAGCTTCCAAGGTAGTTTGGGTGCTTCGTCATCTTTTCTCTCTCCATGGGTTTGATGGTGGTGGTTGTGGAAGCGGCGAGTCGGTCGTGGTGGTTGATCGGTTGCTTGAAGTTGGTGGGCGGCGGTGGTGTTGTTTTGCACAGATAAGTAGGTTAGGTTTAGGGTTTTTTGAGCTAGGCTTCGCCAACGTTATTGGGCCAGGTTCCTTTTTTTTATATGAGCTGTATAGTCTGATCTGGGCATTGTAGCCCATAGGTGTATGTTTTTCATTGTTATATCAGATAATTACCAGTAGGTCTAGAAAACCAATCATTAATTCTCATTAAGGATACACCCAATTTTTAATTACCTCTAAGTACAATCTCATTATTAAGATTACCGTTCTACCCTTGAAACACATATTTACACTTTTTTTTTTGATCAATTACATATTTACACTTTACTCCACCTCCCACTCCCCAACTCCACCCACCATCCACTTCCGGCTGGTGAAATTTTCCGGCCAATGAACTTTTCCGGTCAACGACTTTTTCCGGCCAGTGACTTTTTCCGGCGACTTTTTCCCACTAAGTCTAGGAGTGAGCGACTTTTTCCGGCGACTTTTTTCACTGCGAATTTATAAAACTTCCAGCCGGCGACTTTTTCCGGCCGGCAAAATCCACTACAAATTCCCACTAAGTCTAGGAGTGAGCCAACATTACCATTTTTAACCATTATTTGTTTCAAAAGTGAAATGGCATTGAACAGATCATGAGAAAAAAGGAAAAATTACGGGTAACTTTTCATTTAGTCATTAAGTATTCAACCAATCGAGTACCACACTCAGTTAAAAAACAAAGCCTACAATTCAATCTATCACTCATAAACAGAGACTACAAACCTGTAAAAAAAATTTAAAAAACAGGGCCTGCGAATTTTTTAAAAAATAACTGCGAATTTGTAAAAAAACACTGCGATTTTGTAAAAAACTGTGAATTTGTAAAAAAATACGGTGAATCGCTACAAAGGAGGACAAAAATATTGTCATTCCACCGAAACAGAACCCTGCGAATTTAGTATAAACACTGCGAATTTATAGATCTAAAAATTGGAGGGATTTTCTATCAACAAAAAATACATAGTTTACTGCGAATTTATAGATCTAAAAAAATTGGAGGGATTCCCTATCAACAAAAAATACCCTTGCTAAATTTTCCCAAAAAAAAAAACAAAAAATACCTAGTTTACTGCGAATTTGTAGATCTGAAAATTGGAGATGCCTTTTGCAACAGAGTCACGACAGTGATGAATCCTATATTATCTTCTTTGATTTCGCCATACACGGATGAAGAGCTTGTGCACCCAAAAATTCGCACCCAAATAATTCGCAAAGAATAAAAAAACAGCAGGTGAACTTGGAACCACCCAACCTCAGGTGCCCTTTGAAATTGAAACCGACCGATGCCCCTACGGTGCGAATTTTGTCTTCGTCGTGTTCGCACCTGGTAACAACCACAGATCTCGCCTTCTTCGAGGTGTTTGATCTCGCCGCCCGATCGAGGCCGGTTGAGGAAAGCCACAGTGGACGGGCGGCGGCGGAGGAAGATGGTGATGAACATTGCGAATTTCCATGGGTATTTATGTTTACCTGGTTTGGTCTTTTGAGTTTGAAAGTGTTAACACACACACACACACACACACACACACACACACATATAGTTTCCGACTTCTGGGAATAAAGAGAGACATTGACCTTACACGAGAAATTTATGGGGAATACAACACTTTACCACAATTTCTAACTTTCTAAGCTTACACAGTAAAAAGTTGTATGGGGAATACAACACATATAATGAATTTTTATGTTTAGGTGGGGGAATACAACACGTGTAGGCCGGCCTTAGGTGCCAGGTAGGCGGGTAAAGTTGTATTGGAAGGGACGCGCGTTAAAGTTGGGGTATTTTTGGTATTTGAGTTTATTTTTACCTGGGCGGTGCAAATGCATTTTTTGTTGGGCCTCGTGGTAATAGTGGCGCGCCTGGAAGACCGACCCGTAAATCCCTCTTGTTATATCTGGGTACTTTAAGCCCACAGGTGTTTTGGACTTCGCCCATAGGTGTATTTTCCAACCTTTGGTTGGAACCTCCTTCCCTTCCCTAATAAAATGTTACTTTTGCCGATTAAAAAAAAAATAGCCAATGGTCAAATCTGTATTCCTAGCTATTTAAGTAAAATAACAAACTATTTGTTGGAGCCTTACATTGGTTTATTATAACCTCCAAAACTTGTAAGACTCTAGGCGGCTTGTCACTAATTAGTTTCAAGTTGGATGATTTCGTACAGTATAAGAGTAAGGTTTTTTTTTTTGATAACCGAGGAACAGCCCTACAATAGGCCACTAATTGGACCCACTGCACGACCCAAACCTCGGGGGGAGCTGGCGCAACCCATACCAGTCACGGCCCCCCGCTTAGCACAAACACTCACCCTGTGGGGAATCGAACACCTGACCAAAGGGACTACCCCTAAAGTCAGGCACTCGCTCTAACCACTGGGGCAACCCCTGGGTGTGTAGAGGTAAGCTTTTTGAGACTTTTAAACAAGACTCTTGATTGATTATTGTCTTAAGTCCACCTTGTTGTTTATGATCCTTATTTCACATTTTCCTTACGTGCACTAGAGTATTAGAGCTTGTTTTCACATTGACTAATTATAACTTCCAAAGCTAGTACATGAACGACGCCTCTCCATTCATAGCAATTGGCTTTGATATTAGATAATTCAACAGAATCAACACTATCAAAAGTTAAAAATCCAAGTACTATTGCTCTCAATGCAGTTTGCGAGTGAATACTTGCAGGCTCATTGTGTCTAAACTAATGCAAGAGTTTGAAACAAACACAAATAACCAACACTTCAATTACTGAAAGATCTCTTTTCCTCTTCAGGAAAGGATCAACAAACTACAAATCTTTCACCTAACAAAATGTTAGAAAATGATAATTCAAAACCTGAAACTCTACTCACTAGATTTGCATTTCCTGCAGAGGAATTGAAAATTTATTTCCCTCCCTATCAAAAAAATCAGACGAGTCACGAAACGAATAGTCCCCTACTATTCTCATCTTTACCACCACCGGTCGACCTCGTGGCCAACTCCAGTGGCTGCGTAATCCATTACCTTCTGTTGTGACAAGTCGTACTGATACAATGAGTTTTCTGATAGAAAATTCATCATTTGACTCTCATAAAAAATTTGTGGAGCCAACCAACCGATGGGCTGCGAGTTGGTAAGGCCACCATCTACTTCAAAAGCCTCGTCTCCACCCACAATCGATTGATCATCGTAAAATGCTTCTTGATTGTATTCCAACTGATGCATGCCAATTCTGTTCTCTGGATTTACTTCCTAAAATGGCTGACACATTGACCTCAATCTGGCAATGAGTTTTCTCTCATCAGACCACTCATTCTATGACTCACTTACCAAATGATTTTCAAGATCAATTAGTAACCCTGTATTAGGATCCATCCATGGATTGTCAAACGCCGAATCAATGATGTCTTCTCTCCATGCACAATTGGTAACTGTTTATCAGAAACACAACCCGAAGAAAAGAAATAGACTCATTAATTTTGTAGGTTCAAAAGACCGTACATCAAAAACCTGTGTCTGGTTGACAATGTTCAAAACTCACTTTCCAAAGGTTTTCTTGGAAAGAACGGCCATTTCATAGAAAACATTAAAGACATGTTTTCAAACTCTCGATAGTCATTTCTTGTAAGAAAACCACAACATGAAAATACCGAGGCTCTGTTTGGAAAAGTTTGTGTTTATAGTTTTCTATGTTAGATTTGCTAGTTAGCAAGAAAGTGTGAAGTGAAACAGACCCGAAAAAATAGTGAATTTAATATTTCAGCTTCTTGTACACATCAAACAGCTTATTTTTCAGTGCTTAAAATTCAGTTCATATCAAACAGCTTATCAGCTTAACAAATTCAGCTTTCAGTTTCCAGCACTTAATTTTCAGTTTTCAGCTTTATCAAACAACACCCAAGTAAACATATGAAACTGTTAAGCCGAGAGAGAGAGAGAGAGAAGTTAGGTACCTTTATCATCAGCATCTCCATGCCATTTACCAGAAGTGTAGTTCCACTCCCCAGCCAAGTTCTCATCTTTCTTCCAGTCAGATTTCACCCACCGACTTTCCCAACCATCTTAATGGTAAACAAGAGAGAGCAATTATCACATAGCAGCAACAAGTAACTATAACAGTAAACAATAGTTTCAAAGAAAGAAAGGGCAGGAAAAAGGGAGTTGTTTCTTGGATAGAGGAAGTAACTCAACCAAAAAGCGAACGGCTACAAAATACTATCGCTTTTTAGAAATTTACATCTGCTTGATGAACTTTTTAGTAATTTGATCACACTTTTCGCATATATGTATATGTACATTTATCAGCCTGTAGTTTGGATGGGAGTGTGATAAATGTGTACACATAAAAGTACACATATAGGTACTGGGGTTCTTAGAGAGCATAGCACACCTAGATAGCAGTCTCCTATATGACGAAAGGAAAAAAGATGGAATGAAAGTGTTTGTTGTTTAAACTATTGTTCCAATAAGTCTAGTCTACACAGCTTTGGATTTCAAAATTGTACAGCTATGCAGATAGATTTAAAACAAACGATTAAGCACTCCATCAATACAACAATACAAATACAAAATCTACCATTGTGCTTGATTGCTGTTCCTAAATTCTCTTTCCGAAATTCATTTACTGGAAAACATGGAAAACTTGTTTGGTCCATGGATTTCAATACTTGATTCTAAATCTTTTTTACAGAAACCATGAATGTTCTTCAAATTCTCAAAAACCATTCCACCAAAGAGAGCAATGTTCAAAGTGTAATTCTTACTAGTAGTAAATGAGATATCTACACTACACTGTTGTGGGTTTCTAGCGGTGTAGCTACTCGACTACGCACTCCATGATTCAATTACACATAACCACAAGTCAAAAGGAGAAAAATGAAGAAGATTGTCTACAAGTTATTCCTATTTCTTCTGTTTTCCATACATAATTCATTCGCATCACGAATCACAACAGAAACATTTCATCGGAAACCATGAGTATACACTGAATGAAACTAAACGCAAACAAACAACAGAAAATGCAGAAAATCTAAAGCAAAAAGACGCAGCAACGGTCAAACTATCAGCTCGTCAACAGATCTACAAAACACGAATTGTAATTTACCAATTCAAAGTAATCAGATCCACAAGATGAATGTAACTACAATGCCAATTGTCAACAAGGAAGATCGAATTCGACATCAATTTCACCATAGCAAACTACTGTAAAATGTAAAAACCCTCCCGAAATGTAAGTGCTGAGAGTAAGAAGCAGGAAACACAATCTAGAGAGAGAGAGAGAGAGCGTACCAGTAAAACGTTCTTCGAAGAAAACTTTGGCTGACGCGATGGAGAGGAGAGAGAGTACAATGAGAGAGAGAAGAGTAGGGTTCCGTCTCTCCGTCGCCATGGCTCTAGAGAGAGAAGAGGAGGTGAGTACAGAGAGAAGGAGACTCATGCTATATAGAGAGATCCGTTTTTTCCGTGGGGATTTTTTAAAGTACATCTGCAACGCTCTGAAGCGACGAATCATAAAATGACATGTGTATTTGAGTGTCATGGATTTGACGTGGCTGATGTTAATTCGGTAAGTGCACGAATTGGAGGGATTCGTACTGCACGACATTTGGCCTGGCTTGGTTGGGGATTTCACGAGATTTGGCCTTGGGATTTTTTTGCATAATAAAATAATAGTATTAAAATGGCAGTGGTTTTCCATGTGAATCTTAACAATATCAGATTTTATTAGAGCGAAAACGGCAATTAATATTAAGGGAGTTGATTTTCGTAATCTTATTTAGGGGGTGTTTCGCTAAATGTGTTTTTAGAATGAATTGGTTTTTCACGATTTTTTATGTAATGTATTATAAGAGAATGACATATCTCAGTTTTTTTTAAAAACTACTATTTTTTGTATATAAGAGAATGAAATATCTATATAACAATGCAAGCCTTTCTCACATTTATTTTTGTATTTTAACTCATAAAGAGGGTTTTAGAGGTTTTTATTAGGGATGGCAATATCGCCCGAATCGACGGGTAACCGAACCGAAATTGTTTTTTTCCCCCGAACCGTAACCGGTTTTTGCCCCGTGGGTGCGGGTGTGGGTTTAATGGGTGGGAAACCGAACAGGTTCGGTTCGGTTTTGGGTTTACCTGGAACCCGAACCGATAACCGAACCGAACTTAACTGAACCGAACTCCTATTAATTACATAGGACCCCCTATATTATATATAAATATTACATAAACCCTATATGTATTTTTGAAATTACACTTTTTTCCTTTATATAACAATTAGCAGCCTAGGGTTTCAAAACCCATTTTGCTCCTCTCTTCAGAGAGCTCACGGCCGACATCCACTGTGACTCTGTGAGAGCACCGATCACCGAGATCGAGTCTGGTCCGACCAGGCGACCACCGATTGTTGTATGTCTCTCTCTCTCTCTCTCTCTCTCTCTCTCTCTCTCTCTCTCTCTCTCTCTCATAGATCGACCAAGCGACCACCGACCACTGAGCACTCATTTGTTGTTTCACTGGCTTGTTCTTTGTAGGTTTCAAAGGAATCAAAGTCGTGAGACTGTGAGAGGCTGAGAGATCGACTGTACTAAGTGTACTTCATAGATCGTCTCAGTTTTCACCGACCACCGTAACTCTCTCTCTCTCTCTCTCTCTCTCTCTCTCTCTCTCTCTCTCTCTCTCCCTCTCAGATCGACTGAAAATTGGTCGTCCATAGATCGACTGTACTCTCATAGATCGACTGAAAATTGTACGCCACTATCTATGACGATAGGGAATCAGGGGATTCATGCGTGACTCGTGAGGTAATTGGTATTGTTTAATGTTTTGTGTGGTTTTGAACATTATACCTCGTCAATAGTAATTCAACTTTTTTTGCTTTAATTGAATAGGTTTAAATTCTACAAATCTGTTGGCATGTCAAGTTGGACTTGAAGGCTTGAAGGTTGGAGCATGGACTATGATTTTAGCTTGTTGGTGATTGACTTCAATGATTCTGGACTAGTTTTTAAGTTTTTGGACTACTTTACTTTGTTGGTTATCATGTTAGACTTTATTCTGGACTGTGTTTTATGTTTGTTGGTGATTTATGTTTGTTGGTGATGTTATCATGCTAGACTTTTACGTATTTGAGACTCTGTTTAAGGTTTGGTTGTAGACTGGTATGGTACTAAGTTTGGGGTTTTGGACTGAGTTTTATGCTTGTTTCAAGTTTGTATGTAAATCTGGTATGCTATGGGCCTAAGGAGTAAGGTTTGATTGGTGATTTATTGATTTATGCTACTGCAGTGGGGTGCCTTATATAATGTTTGGCAACAATTGAAAGTTGAAAGTTGAACTTATTAATTAGCTAGCTATTGAAAGTTGAAACTTGAAACTTTAGTACTGAAAGTGAAATGCTCCTAAAATCTCATGACATCAGAATTCAGATCGGGTACCCATTCGGTTCGGGTTTGCCCCGAACCCCGTTCGGTTCAGTTATGGAATAGGTTTTCATAACCCATTCAGTTTTCGGTTCGGTTCGGTTCTGTTCATACCCCAATCCGCCCCGTTGTCATCCCTAGTTTTTATTCAAATGCAACAATTTTTTACCAAGTTAAAATGGCAATTCAGATTGGCAGTACATAAGAACAATGATCTTCCTCACTCAAACTTAAATGAACAGGCTAGTGGTTGTTAAGTTAAAAAGTACTGTAACAAGCTTGACAATTTTCTTAACTTGTAGTAATTGCTAATCAAATATTGAAGATGAGTACAAGTTAAAGAAACTTTGACTCACTTTACAGGATTTGGGGTCTTCGTAGTGACTAAAGTCACAACATCTTTGTACTAACCTTAATTGTGACCTATCTATAACTGTGCTTGGTTTTGGAACCGTTCAATTTGTCGGAAAAGTTGAGTAGGCCATTCATGTAAAACATCAAATTAATTGGATATTGGTAGCAATATGGTCGGATACTATTTATTTTACAAAAATTGATGACTAATATATTGTTTAGAGAATAAGTTGTAAGACAAATTTGTCTCAATTGTGTGTCTACAAATATCTGATAGTCATAATTTTGTGTACTCACAATTAGGGGTGGGAATTTATGAAACGACACGAAGTTAGTGGGTTAGTGTTGAGTATTTCTGACACGAAACACGTATATGACACGACCCGAAAACACGATTAGTAAACATGTCGGGTTTGGGTTGAACCTGCATAACCCGAAAAATGACACGAATTAATCTGTTCATCTAATCGTGTCGACACGGTAACCCGAACCCGACCAAAAAATGACACGAATTAACCTGTACGTTTTCATGCTCTGAAGTTGTGCATGAAAGTTTTCAAGCTCCTTTGATATGCAAGTTATTTTCTCAATTTTAACAAATTTTCAAGGTTTTGTTATGGTGGCTAAGGTTCTAAGCCTACACATCGTTTTGGCTGGCTGGCTATAATTATACATCATTTTGGTTGGTTATAAAACCTTAAAGAACATGAGAACAGGTACATGAAATCTTCTTGACTGAGCTTGGATGACCTCTTCTCTTCAAAACCCCCTTGCTTCAACACACCCAAAACTTTATCCTTGAAACCGGACGTTCTCGTGTCCCCCTCCTCTACCTCCATCTCCTCCTCGTCTCTTTCATCATCGATCTCCATACCTAACTCCTCACCCGCGTCGCCCAAAGTGGATACATCCACTGCAATCTCAGCATCCTCTAGTGATCCATTCTGAGAGAGCTGTAACGCTTGCAGCGTTTTATAGTTCCTCTCTAGAATTGACAACACCGATTTCTGTCTAAATATTGAACCTAGGGTTTTGTTCTTTCGGTTGAAGCAAATCCGGACTAAACCATCCCATTCTTTGAAACTGACTGAAGGCTGTGGTTTTCTTGGCTCGATTCTAACTACAGAAGAATCGACCTTTGGTGGAGGCCGGAAATTGTTCTTTCCAACTTTTAGCAAATGGGAAACGCGAGACAAGAGTTGGGTGTTCACAGAAAGGCGGCAGTAAAGAGTGTCACCGGGCTTGGCAACAAGTCTCATGGCGAATTCCCTCTGGAACATTATAACTGCACACCTGAATAATGGACGATGGGCTAGCAATTTGAAAGTGAGAGGAGAGGAAATTTGGTAAGGTATGTTTGCCACGCAGATATCGAAGTATGGGAGATCACACTTAAGCACATCTCCTTGGATAACCTGCATCACATCATCATTGCCAGACAATGAATATTCATTTACATATAAATAGTAAAATAGCCAACATGCCTAAGTTCCACTGAAATGAGCAAGCTACATAGAATGCCCAGAAATACTAATAGAATGAAGATTATCAAATGATATACCTCACCAGAATATGTGAGGATGTGATAAAAAAAACAAAAAAAAAAAAAAAAAATACTTTCAAATTGCCCAGAAGCATTACAAAATGAAGATAGAGGTGGGACCACTTGTGATGAAGGCGGTTAGTTGACCCCATGGAGAAGAAAGTTACCACTATTACAATATTATCATTTTCGATTGTCAATAATTGACACCATAAAAAAAAGTATGACCATCCTCCAAAAAGTATTTAACAATGCACAAACTTCTCATTTTGCAGTCTCTGTCTCATAAAGAGGAGAAGTGGAGAACAAAATAACCTGCCCACATGTATAGAAACTATGGCAGGAAGTATTATGTCTACTTCAAAGAGGTATCAATTCGGGATCAAAGACGGAATTGATTTTGGATCACATTTTATCAAAATCAAGGCATGGTGATACTTATTTGGAGATAATATGATTTGGACAAGTATGTGCTACAATGTAAACTAACGAGAATACATGAACCAATCAAATTACGAATGAGAAATACTCATTTGGAGATAATATTGATTTAAAATTCCATCAAATTAAATCCACGAGGTTTATAGTTTCCCACCGGGAGATCGGGAAAAGAAGTTTCAAATATCAATGTACATATTACATTAGTTGAATATTGATTAGTCTCTATAAAATGTGTTGTCACAATCTTGCATTTAATGATACATATTTTACGATTCAATGTGTTTAGAGGTTATACATATCCATAAATAGTGAAAGCACAACTTTTGTGTAAAAAAACCTACAATATGCTTGTGAATCTTGTGATGCAAAACGTATCTTACGATTTGGCACGCTTAACAGTAAGATTGATATATAATTCTAGCAATATCTTATCATATATTCTTGCATTACCCAAAGATCCATGGTTACATACACAATTTTGCTAACAGACCATGATATATGATTGAAGATGTGAAACTTTGTACCATAAACAATATTTCAAACACATGAAATAGATTTGGCAATTCCATTGGGTACCTTATTTACTCTAGCTAACATACCTTACGACATGCAATACATATCCAAATAAGACATACATAAAAAGAGAAAAACGATTCACGTATCCCGTTCGAACAATCTTGGTTATGAACGAGTGAAATTTGAGTTCGTGAATGACCGACGGACACTATTTCCTACAGTGGCGACTGGTGTGAATGCTATGTCTGCGAGATTGCACAAATTAAGATACCAAATACAATTCAACCCCAAAATATGCAGCCTATGGAATCAGAATTGATATCAAAACTTCAATTTCAAAAAATCGACACCTTTCAAGTCATATTACCAGCGACACTCTTAGCTCAGCTAAATATAATCCTCCCCCTAAGACACAACATGGTCTAGAGCAACCGGTTTCCAATACCTGTTGATATTACTAAATACTAAGAGTGTCGCTGGAATGTGCAGCCTATGGAATCAGAATTGATATCAAAACTTCAATTTCAAAAAATCGACACCTTTCAAGTCATATTACCATCGACACTCTTAGCTCATTAAATATAATCCTCCCCTAAGACACAACATGGTCTAGAGCAACCGGTTTCCAATACATGTTGATATTACTAAATACTAGAGCAAATATGTATCACAAATCCATAAGCAAACAAAGAAACTATTCACCAAAAAAACAAATAAAGACACTGAAGCCATTGCGATCAGTGAAACACACCTAATGGCTAAAATGTCCACAGATTCCACACTTCAAAAAATAAACAAAGCTAAAAGAAGCTGGAAAGAAATCTAAGATTCTAAACAAAGCAAAACTTACCTTGAGGCGGTTGGAGAAGGCGGTGCCAAGGCGCGCTGGAGCTCGAGGACCATACGGGAGTCAAGCTCGACCGCAATGACGGATTTTCCGGCTTCCGGAAGCTTCTTCGTCGGGTTTCCAATACCGGGACCAATCTCGAGGATAATATCGGTTTTCTTGATGCCTGATTTCTCGATGATTGTGTCAATCGGCGAGAGGGTTTTTAAGGATGTGCTTGACCCTTTGACTTGTGGAACGGTATGCCCCCTTGGTAGTGCGGGTTTGCCGAGGCGAGTGCCACCACGATGGGGCTTCTCTCTCTTGATCTTCCCTCCCCGCCATGGTTGATCCTAACAAGGAGAGGGACAATTGACGAGGTAAGTATTGGTAAATGAAATACGGGGTTTATGGTAGGGGCTGGATAGTGATCTGGGCCCCGGAATGAGCTATAATTTTCACTTTCAACTTTGCGTTAGCCTCTATAGCCACACACATTAGTACACACAAAAATGTACACCACTAAAAACATAAAAAAACAAAGTTCCTTCGTACCACCATCCTAATTCCCACTCCCTAAAAACATAAAAAAACAAAGTCCCTTCGTAATATAGAAGGTTCACATTTAAATGGTGATACATAGACCTTATTCTTTACTAATTTTAAGTCGTTTTTAGCTAACCCGATAAAACATCCTTCGTCGAGCCTAACAAAGAGTAATATAGAAGGTTAATCCGTGTTGGGAGAATTATGCTTTTGGAAGGCTATAGGGGCAACCAAGAGAAAAAGATAACCTTAAGCAATTTGAGCGGGGTAGTTCGAATAGCTACAGCATATGAAAGACAATGATTTGAACATCAGATATCCATACACATTAGGGAATTACAGATTACATACTAACAAACTAGTAACAACTCAAATAATTGGTGATAAAAAGGAATCCTTGATTTTCCGTTGACTGTTTCTCTTTCTAAATCTCGCACTGAAGGAAAGTCGAAATCTTTCTCCCATTTTCCACTTATTTTTCCAGGTAGTGCATATTTTCTCCTCTTGCTTTCCAAATGATATTGTTCGTTCATATTTTTCACACACACTTTGGCAGGCAGGAATTTACTCCAAGGGTCTGCAACACGACGACACATGCCTAATCCATTTTTTTCCCTTCTAATTTCAAACTCGTGCTACCAGTTGATGCAGAGCACGATCTACCAGAAAACTCTGAAACAATATGTTGTGCGGCCACCATGTGGGTTGATGACGGAGAACCTAAGTGTACTCTTGATTGTTATCTAGGAAGCACAGGTACGGGTACGCGGTACGGGTACGCGATACGGCAAAAACCTAAAAAAGTAGGGTACGGGTACGGTTGGGTACGTAAGTGTAAATTTTTTTAATTTTTTTCCCCCTATTTTACTATGTTCCATTGCACAAAGCCACAAAGGCACAAACTAAATAAAACACTCATTTTACCAACAAAAAGAAGCATAAATAAGAGTTAAAGAGTTCATAAGTGCATAGATGAAACAAGTGCAATGTCAAACAAGTGCAATGTCGTTTTAGAGTTAATACTTAATACTTAATACTGAAAAAAATTAATCATCTTCAACATTAATCATCTTCAATTTACAGTAAACTAATTTTCCATACAATACAGTCAACTAATTTTTTTAATTTACAGTATAAAAAAATTAAAAAATTAATCATCATCAACATGACCGGTACCATCATTTGCAGTATAAAATACAGTCAAGTTGTGAAAAAAAAAACCGAGATTCACAGAGAGAATGCGAGAGAGAGAGAGAGAGAGAGAGAGAGAGAGAGAGAGAATGCGAGAGAAAGAGAGAATACGAGAGAGAGAGAGAGAGAGAGAGAGAATGCGAGAGAAAGAGAGAATACGAGAGAGAGAGAGAGAGAGAGAGAGAGAGAGAGAGAGAGAGTTACCAGATTCGCAGAGGAGTCGTGAGGAGTCGTGAGGAGCTCAGAGCTGCTGCTGCTGCTGTAAAACATTTGAAGCCCTAAATCTAAACAATACGTCTTTTTGTGTGTTAAAAGGCATGAGAATTGCACATTAACCCCTTAACTTTTGAGTTTTTTCATTCGGACCCCAAAAAGTTTTTAAAAAATTACATTTTCACCCAAACGTACCTAGATCTGTACCCAATCGAAGTATCCAGGTGTACCCAGCCGTACCAGGAATAGTGCAAAAGTACCCGGTACGTTTTTGCCGTACCCGGTACGTATTTTTCCGTACCCGTACCCATACCCGGTACTCGTACGACAACATTTTCGGAGTACCCGTGCTTCATAGATTGTTATGACTAGTGGTGTAAACAAGTCGAATCGACCCAAACCCTGTTGGACTGATTTCAAGCCCTTTGTTCAATCAGCCTCTATTTCAGCCATTAGATTAACAACCATCTTAGCCTACGTGACGAAATTGTCAAAGACCAGTGGAATGCAAATGCCAACCATTTTGTGATGCCTTTATGGAATTCTCACATCTGGGCATTGGTTTGTACTTGCAACTACAGTAGTTAGTTTTTACTCTAGCCAGATTGTATTTTGACGGTGGGAATGACTTCTAAAGATTTGTTTACAACTACTAGACCAGGTACTATTTGGCTCAGGACACACTAACCCAAACCACTAAACCTGCCTAATGCCAAATCCATGTCCTGATTCACAAATTTGAAGGGAAAGACAGTTTATCCTAGTAGTTATTTTTTTTGCAGGGGGTAATGAATTGTAATCCACTGCGATGAAGTCGAAAAGTAAAATGGAATAGTTCTTCGGTCATGGTTATATGGGGATAAGACCATTGTCATTGGGCAAAAAATCTTTAGAGCGTATCAACACATTCATTACCCACATAACTACGTAACTGAGACAAGTCAGGATCAACTCTCAAATAGTCGAATTGCTTCACTTTGGGAAAATTTCATAGGTTAAATTATCCAATTCCATCAGAACGATGAGATTTCAACACAAGAACCTGTTTCCTTTTAAACTCTGTGATTTCTTTCAAGTAACACATTTTTCTTGGTGCAAATCGAGTACTGTTCAAAAGCAGCAAGAATTAAGCACTAATTGTATGCAGTTGCATTGTGGAAACAACAAGTCCATCAATCGGTAGAAGGCTCATTGGTAAAACAAAGAGCGCAGACAACAATCTCTACCATGAAATCTTGATCTGCAATGTGAAAATCCTCTCATTTGAGATCCACATCTTTTAAGGTCTAGGCTAAATTTTGCACTGCCAGATTTCAAAGCATGCTTCAACAGGTGAACAATATATGTAACAAATTAACAATTAACAATAGCCAAAGGTATCAGTTCTTTTCTGAGTCATGGTAGGTGATTAAACCTTTAGAAGTTCAGATTAAATTGTCTCTTCCTCACCCATCTCTCTCTATCTGTCCCTTCCGTTACCCTCCACCGTCCTATTTTTGATCTTCTATTTTTCTTTATATTCAAAAACCAATTGGCTCAGTAACAAGATGCGGCATTGGAGCTGGTGGTCTTGCCGGAGTTATGCATCTCGGCATCCGGGCTTCTCCTGACTGTTTTTGGGGGCTGAAGTGAGGTTTCTCTACGATCGTTTGACGGCAATGACGGGGTTCCTGGACGGCGATGGGGTCGGCATCGGTAATGCTCTCTCTCTCTCTCTCTCTCTCTCTCTCTCTCATTTTTTGACCCCGGACCCCTCTTGCTCCTCTATGTATCTCATGCTTCTGATCCGTTTCCCGCTTCTTGCTTTACCCCGTACCCATGCTTTTACCAGTTGGTATTCTGTTGGGTTTACCGGCTTCCAGCCTAACGCCAAGATTTTTGCTACAATGATGGTGGTTTTTTGTCGTGGTCTCCCGCCAGTCCGTCACATTCGTTGTTGGGCATTCGCGGTTCTTGCCTAACGGCTTGGGTGAGCTTCCAAGGTAGTTTGGGTGCTTCGTCATCTTTTCTCTCTCCATGGGTTTGCTGGTGGTGGCTGTGGAAGCGGCGAGTCGGTCGTGGTGGTTGATCGGTTGCTTGAAGTTGGTGGGCGGCGGTGTTGTTGTTTTGCATAGATAAGTAGGTTAGGTTTAGGGTTTTTTGAGCTAGGTGTAGACACCCCAATTTTGAACCCAAGATATGCTCAAGCAGTTCCGATGATGAAACGGACCAATCATGATTACCTGGAACGTGTGAGTTTGACTTGAACTTGACCAAATTAACCAAGCAGCAACCAAAATGACCCAAACCAAACCAAACACTGTTGAACCAAGCCAAGCCAGCAAAATGCCATCAAGCACCTTGAGCGCTCAAGCCCATGGCCTTGAGCGCTCAACCCTGGGAAACCCCCTTGAGCGCTCAAGCCTACGGCTTTGAGCGCTCAACTCTGATCCAGTCAGCAACCTGCAGAATGTCTAATCATGAGATTCTCTGCAGGGGAGCGTCTGGGGATGATTTGCTACGATCTCTATACGTATATACACCCCACTCACTCCCAGAAATACACAAAAAATACTCCCACATGCAAAACCCACTCTTTCTCTCTCCTCTATTCCCTCCCACTCACTCTATAAAATCCACCCACCACCCCCGGTTTTGGGGGTTACCGATTCATACACTCCAGCTCCCAAATCCTCCAGAAATTCGATCATCCCTCTCTCTCTCTCTACAAAACCGCCATTTCACCAGCAAAACCATCGGCAATACCACTCATCAAATCCAGAAATTGGGTCCTTGATCATCAACCAACCTCTCACATTGTCCAATTCGGCTACAATATAAGCCAAATCATCCACAATCTTCCAACCCCAAGCTCTGAATCAAGTTTCAAACCACAAGCATTTCCGAAAAGGTAGTGAAAACGTGAAAACCTCACTGTTTGGTTCATCTGAGGAGGATCAGTGAGTTCAAGCAAGTCCCTTATACTTGTATTGAACTCACAAAGGTCTTAAAACTGGTTAGAAAGAGTTTCCGAATCTGCAGCTTATAAGGGGTTGAGCGCTCAAGCCTCATGCTTTGAGCGCTCCCAGCCCGATGCTTGATTCTGTTTTTGCAGACTTCTGAGCTTTCTTTTGGCTTTGATCATCGTTTAAAGGTTATCTGTGTTTATGTGGTTCTTAAAACAGTACATCTTTGTTTCTAAAACACATGCATAAACATTTATTAACTACATTATGATGATCAAAGACCAATATCTTTGTAAAATTCCATCTTAAATGCAAAACAGTGATTGAATCTTCTTTCTTTGCTCTTATTCAAAATGTCTAAGGTCCTGAGAATCATCGATCACCCTTTTTAAAGTCAGAAATTGGTGAGCCAGTTTATGGTTTGAGCGCGCTCAAGGTCATTAACTTGAGCGCTCAAGCTGTTCTTGGGCATTTTTGTTGATTGTTTGTTGATTCAATGATGGGCCATGGTCTGGCATGCTAACAGTGTGTGTGAGTTGTTATCATAAGTGTTTGAAGTCTGGATTTCACTCTTATTCCTCCATTCAAAAGTGCTTTCTTATAAATCTATGGAGATTTTTCTCTCTTCCCATTCCTTTAAGGATCGATTCGTTCGTTTGAACTATTTTGCTTTGGAAAATGTTTGATCAAGGTCGATCTTGTGAAGAATGAGGAGAGAAGCTGTTTAAAAGAGAGTAAAATCATGGAATCCTGAAACTGGATTGAGCGCTCAAGCCAAGGGCCTTGAGCGCTCAAGCGGAGTTTGAAGGGTTTGAGCGCTCAAGACTCTGTCTTTGAGCGCTCAACCCCTATTCTGGAATCCAGATTACAACACCGTTTGTTTGGGTCTCGATGTTCGTACTTTCTGGGATTGTTGTATAATTTCTGTATTTTCTCGTTTCTGTGTAAATGTTTGTAATAATTTTGCTTATTATCATCGTCATCATTCATGTAAATCATACCGCACAAGCATCCACTTTAAGTATATCTTTCATGTTTTTATTGTTTATGTGGTTCCCATCCCCGTTTCCCTATGTTGTGAATAAATCAAATTTCGAATATTCTCTAAAATCCCACGAAACATCGAGTAGAGACCGGTTCACGGACCGGGCGAGAGGGGTGCCGTAAAACCCTTCCCCTTTCGTAACCAAACCCCCGAATCCGAGAAATCTTTGGTTTTATCAAGATCAGTGAAATCCTTTTCAAATGGGTAAAAGAGTCATCTTTTTTTTATCGGTTTCTCGGGTTCGGACCTAAAATCCGGGTGGCGACTCAAACAATCAATCTTTTCGAACCGCAAACCGAGCCGTTTTTCGGTGGGCCGTCCACAAGCTGGCGACTCCGCTGGGGACGATTGGTTAATATATATTTTTATTTAATTACACTTGTGCAATTTCTGTTGCACTTGTGTAATTTTATTGAAATATGTGCTAATCAAAGTGGGTTTAATTTGAAAGATGTTTTGTGGGATTTTCTAAATATTTGAAATTCGATTTTGCATTGCACTTGCATGGTTCTTTAGCCCCGCTGGCGTGTTTTGGCAATCCTGCCCGGCTTGCCGGTGACAGGGAATCCCGAAATGCCCAGCAGCCCTCGACCGTGATAAATCACATCGTCACTATCGTCTTCGACGGTAGGAGGCGGTTTTGATTTTGAGTCCGGGGTACCCTCAGTGACCAAAACCAGCCTTTTGCATATAATTAGCCATAGAACCCCACGTTTAGCAGCCAACCGTGTGTTAAGTTTATGTGCTCCACCATGATAACGTGCTATATGTTACCGTTTTTCTCGCCATGCCATTTTGCATTCATGCATTTGCATTATACATAGTTGTCGCGAGCGTTCGTCCGTTTTGTTTTTAAGTTTGATTTTTGGAGTCTCCGCGGTTAGTAGGAGATTGCCTTGGCCCGATGATGAGTCGTGCATCCCATATGCGCGTTGTTCTTGTGAGTTGGTCTTTAGGATAACCGGACATGGGAAACTTTGGATTGTCAAATTCCTAAACACTGATCTAGCCAGGTTTAAGGGACCTTGGCCCGAGAAGGATCAATCGCCCTTAGGCTTCTGATCTAGATCATTGTCGGAATTAGTATGAATCAGAGTTTCCCAAATTCGTTTATTCAATTTTAAGGACTTTATTGCTTCAAAAGAAAACTTGAGGATTGGGGCAATCTTCCAAAATTGTGGAATTTAGTCTAGGAGACTTTAAATCCACGGAGTTTGAGATACCTCCGGTGTTGACCGTGCCCAAACGGTCACCCGTGTTTCGGACTAGCCTTGGAATCAATTGTAACTGGGTTGCGACACCTTATTGCTCTGTCTCGGATGGTCAAAGAAAGGATAACGATTGCGGTTTCAACACCTAGGATGTAGGTTGAGGCCGTAATTGCCGAGTAAAAAGACTTACCCGTGGTGTTGTTTCAATCTGCTGTGCAAATGATTCCAAGTGAGTTCCGAAACCGGTAGACTAACTCTTAAGGCTAGAAATAGGGCTAACTCTGTGAGTTGAGTCGCGGCGAGACGATTGAGAGCATTCTTGTAAATCATTCTTTTTGTGCATAATAGACACATCGAGTACACATATGAGTCCGGCCTTTGCTTTTTGATCAGTTCTTGAATCATTGGGCCTGCAAAGAAGAAGAAGACCTTACCTGTTTGGACTCGACCTCCCGGACAAAGATTGTCTAGATCCTTGTCACCAAAGGCAGAGTCAAGAATGGCAGCTGAACAGGAACAGGATCCCCCAAATGAGCTTGAACAGATGAGAAAGGAAATGCATGATGAGAGGGTTCGGAATGATACCCGGATCGCCCAGCTTATGGCGATCATGGTAAACATACAAAGCAGACTTCCCCCACCTCAGCAGCGTATACCCGATGAGGATGCTCGGAATCAAGAGATCCCTAATGATGAACATCCAGAACAACCCCCTCCCCCTGAGAATCCCCAGTTGGCTGAAATGCTAGCTAAAATACTCAAGCTAGAAGAATCAGTGGCCAAGAGTGAGAAGCGAGCTATCACCGGTTTTGACATGAGCAAGCTATGCATATTCCCGGGTGCTAAGCTCCCTAAGAAGTTCAAGCATGTGGACTTCGAAAAGTTTGATGGGACTGGGGATCCGAGAGGACATGTTCAGGCATACGTAAGCTCCCTCTCGTTGCAAGAAGTTGACGAGCTGACCATGGCTCAAATGTTTCATGAAACCCTAAAAGGACCAGCACTCCAATGGCTTTTGTCTCTTGACATTTCAAAGAGACAAACTTGGGAAGAAATGGTGGCTGCTTTCATTAAGCAGTATGAATATAATGTGCAGCTCAAGGTCACCACTCGTGAACTTGAGAGTATCAAAATGAAGGAAAGGGAATCGTTTGCCGATTTTGTGAAAAGGTGGAGAGCCAAGGCTGCGCAAATGACCGATCGTCCCAGTGACAAAGATCAGATGCGCATTATAACTAAGAACCTACAACCCGACTTGGCTCAGTACATGGTCATGGCCCAAGCACATAACTTCGAGACCTACTTTGAGATGGGTCTGTCAATTGAAGAAGCCCTGCAGAGCGGGATGTTGAAAAAAGGAGATTCCTTTCCCAAACCCAAGCGAAACTACATCGGCAACACCTCTTCCCTATACGCCAACCCCAGTTACACTGCCGGCACCTCATCCAACTCCGCAAATCATCAACCCCATAAAGCTGAACCCATAAATGCCATCCTGTCACAACCAACTCAACCAACTCAACCACTCCAAAACCAAAGAGGACGGCGCATCTTCACTCCTCTGCCTTTACCCCTACCTGTTGCTTTCGAGCGACTCGTACAACAAGGAAAAATCAAACCCCTTCAACCAACTCCGCCCCCCACAAAATCCCCCACCCACATACAACCCAAACACCTTCTGCATATTCCACCAAACACCCGGCCATCCCACTGAAAGATGCCAGCGCCTGCGTCATGAGATCCAAGATCTCATTGACAACAAACAAATCCGAGACCCCACTGAGAAACCCAACATCCTCACAAACCCTCTGCCAACCCACAAAAGAAACAGTGACGTAGGCCAGATTACCCTCAGCTCCACTCCAAAAGGCCTAAAACCCACTTCATTTGATCCAAGCCAGTATATCATACCCGAAACAGATCCTAAACCTATTGTGCCTATACCAGATGAATGCGAGGCATGTTTTCTTGATGTGCACTTGAACCCCAATGTGTGGCAAGAATGGGGTGATTTGATAATGGCCATGGAAGCTCATGAATATGAACAGATGGTGGCTAACAATGCGGCAAATGGAGAAGTTTGGCCGCAAAATGAACAGTTAAATGAAGGACCCCCACTTGGTGTCATGATCAATCAGTTTTGGGATCCAATGTTGGCAGATCCGCTTGACGGATTTGCACTTCCTAATCTGTTTGAACCATTGCCGGTGATGCAGCCAGTGGAAGAAGGTCAAGGGCAAAATTGGCAAGAAGAGGTCGTGGCATTAAATGGTGCACAAGAAGGTGAATGGGACCCTACACCTAATGAATGGCAGCTCATGGACCCAAACGATCCTTTGGATGGGTCCACACTCCCCATGTTCTTTGATGAGTCTTATTTTCCAATGCCACCATTGTGGGAGGGTCGCCCTGATTTCTCTATGATGAGTGAGCAAGCAATTAATAGAATGACGGAAGGGATAGAGTTCACACCTTACGATTACATAGTCGATGAGAATCTTCCGGCACCTCGAGTGCAAGTCCCGGAAGATTGCAACATTATGGTGTTGAACAGTGGCCTGCCCGACGTTTGGGGGCAACAAATGGAAGAAAATGTCATAGCAAACATGTGGGCCAACCAGAATGAGGGCATAGCACCGTTGTGGGTTGGAAATAACGAGGTCTGGGCTGTTAATGAGGCTGCCATGGAAAATGGAGATATTTGGAGCGAAGCGACAGTCGAAGGGATTACTAAAAGTTTGAAAGAAGCCAGTATTGCAAAGGGGAAAAGAAAGGCAGAGGGGGATCTTGTTGACTTCTACACCGACTACACCGATTTGTGGGGGGATGATATTGATTCAGTTCTTCACCTTCTTCGGAGTGGTCGTTTCTATCAACCGCCCCAAATGTTCACCGGCAACACATCTAACCCACGACCAAATGCCACAAACCAGCCACCAATTAACCTAGCTCCACAAAACGACCCAGCTCTACCAAATAACCTAGCTGTGCCACACTATCCAAACAACCTCAGCAATCCAATTGCTAACCCAATCGATTTCCAAAACCTCTTTAACCCGACAAATAACCAATCCCAAGCTACCTCCACGGCAAACAGTCGTGCCCCTCGTCCAAAACCGCCACCAACCAACGAAGAAAATCCCATCCAGAAACAACTTGAGAAAACCCCAGCCGCACTTACCATTTGGGGATTGCTTATGAGCTCCAACGAGCATCGCCAGAAGCTCGCTCAAGCATTGTCGTGCATGGAAGTTGCACCAGACATCACCCCTGAAGCCATGGTGGCCGCCATTATCACCAAACCTACCATTACCCCTAAACCAACCAAGCACGTTGTAACCTTTACCGAAGCCGATCTGCCACTTGAGGGAACTGACCATAACAAGCCTTTGCATGTTACCATGAAGTGCATGGGAAAATGGATCCCGGTTGTGTTGATAGATAATGGGTCTGCGCTGAATGTATGCCCTCTCCGAACAGCTCTATGCTTGGGACTTAAACCGAAGGATTTCACGCCATCTAGTCTCACCGTTTGAGCTTATGATAATACCCGTCGCAATGTGCTTGGGACTGTTGAAATGGAGATTGCTGCGGAAGGGTTAAAATCAACAGTTGAGTTTCATGTGCTTGAGATCCCAGCTTCGTTCAACTTGCTATTGGGGCGTCCTTGGATGCATCGATCCGACATCATGGCAGTTCCATCCACTCTGCATCAAAAGGTTCTGCTTGGCTTGGAAAGTGGGACGGTTGCCCTCTATGGAGACACGGGCATTCGCCCTCATGCTGAAGATAACGCTCCTCTGTTAGAAATCATGCATGATGAAAATGATGTTCAGCTTGGGGGCTTTGCTTTTGATACATCCGGTGGTGTGTTCACGCTCCGTATAGACGATGATTTTTCAATCAGCACCACAGCTCTCGAAATGATGAGGAGGATGTCTTATCTGCCAGGCACTGGTTTGGGTCGAACTCGTCAGGGAGTGGCTCAGTTTCCAGATTTCCCTTCTCAGCGAGGCCGTTATGGGTTGGGATATGAACCTACATTGAAAGAGATGCAAAAAGGGAGAGCCAACAGAGCCAGCAGCAGTGCGAACCGTCGGATCCGCTTTATTGGGGAAGGGTCAAATGCGCCATATCACGGCCAGCCTGAGCCATTCGTAAATGAAATAAGTGGAGAAGTGCACCCCGGATTTGAGATCTTCGCTAACGATGCTTGGGATAGCGAAGATGAACATGAAAAGGTCGAGAAATTGGTGAAAGACCTCAAAGCGGATTGGACGGAAGCCTTAGATGGTGGGATCTTGATGTCGATGTTCGATGAGGTCAGTCTAACAGGTAAGGATAAAGAAGAACCAGCAGTGATGATGCTCGGACAAGAAGCCATTGAAGATCCCAGCGTGCTGATAGTGGATGCAGTCGGTGAATACAAGAATTGCACTTTCACTCCTGTTGTAAAATTTACTAATGCATTCACTAAGCTAGAGTTCGAGTCTAAGTCAGGGTTTGAATTTGGCTGTAAGTCGGAGTTTGTGCCTCATGGCCCTCCACGTCGTCATTTCTATTTCGAGTTTGAGTCTGATGCCATGTACTGTGCCCCGGAGGGCTTTGTTGATGAAATAAATGGTGACTTTGCTTACTTTGCTGTTCCCGAAATAAATTGTGTAGACCCCGACGATGATGAGACTGAGTTCGAGGGAGAAATACCCAAAGAACTTAAGTCCCTAATTGAAAGGGAAAACGAAAGGCATGCTCAGCCAATAAAAGAAGAAGTAATTTCAATTAAATTGAGAGATGAGGAGAATCCTCGCATGGTTCAAATCGGTTCCGGGCTATCTTCGGAGGAACAAGAATTACTCGTTGGTTTACTCAAAGAATTTGAAGATGTTTTCGCTTGGTCCCACGCGGATATGCCCGGAATCGATCCTGAAATCGTGCAACATCGAATTCCCTTGTATCCCGATGCAAAACCGGTAAAACAGAAATTGAGGAAGATCAGGACTGATTGGGTTGAAAAAGTCAAAGAGGAAGTTACCAAGCAATTCAACGCCGGCTTTTTGATGGTGACTGAGTATCCACAGTGGGTTGCAAATATTGTACCGGTGCCAAAGAAGGATGGAAAAGTCAGGGTGTGTGTCGATTTCAGAGATTTGAACAAGGCCAGCCCGAAAGATGATTTTCCCCTGCCTCACATTGATGTACTGGTGGACAACACGGCAGGGCATGCATTGCTGTCATTTATGGATGGGTTTTCGGGGTATAATCAGATTCTAATGGCGCCGGAAGATCGAGAGAAAACAACCTTCACCACTGAATGGGGGACGTTTTCTTACAGGGTCATGCCGTTTGGATTAAAGAACGCAGGATCAACTTACCAACGAGCAGCCACAACCCTTTTGCATGATATGATACATAAAGAAGTTGAGGTGTATGTGGATGATATGATTGTGAAAGCCAAAGAAAGGGAAGGACATCTTCCGGCGTTGCGCAAATTCTTTGAAAGGATACGGAAGTACCGGATGCGTCTTAATCCACAAAAATGCACATTCGGAGTCACTGCCGGGAAAATGTTGGGATTTATGATTACCACCAGGGGAATTGAAGTTGATCCAACAAAAATCAAGGCAATATTAGAAATGGAGCCGCCAAAGACAGAAAAGGAGGTTCGGAGTTTTCTCGGGAAAATTCAGTTCATTAGCAGATTCATCGCCAAGTTGACCTCAACTTGCGAGCCGATGTTTCATTTACTTAAGAAAGGAGTGCCATTCAAGTGGGAAGACAGGTGCCAGAAAGCTTTCGAATCAATCCGACAGTATCTCCAAAGTCCTCCAGTACTGTTGCCTCCAACACCCGGAAAGCCTTTGATTCTGTATTTGTCAGTGACACAGTCTGCCATGGGCTGCATGTTAGCACAGGAAGGTGAAACAGGTATCGAGAAGGCGGTGTATTATTTAAGCAAGAAGATGGTTGGAGCCGAAGAAAGATACACACCTTTGGAGAAGACCTGTTGGGCTCTCGTGTGGGCCTCTAAAAAGCTAAGGCATTACATGTTAGCTTATTCGGTGGTGTTAATCTCTCGAATGGATCCTCTCAAATATCTGTTTGAGAAACCGGCACTCACCGGAAAGTTAGCACGATGGTTGCTTCTGTTGGCTGAATTTGAGCTCAAATATGTGACGCGAAAATCAGTAAAAGGCAGGGCTGTAGCTGAATTCTTGGCAGATCATCCGATTGAAGGGCCAGAAGACACGGAGTTCCAGTTTCCCGATGAGAGTGTTATGACAGTGACGGAGGATGTTTGGAAATTATACTTCGATGGAGCCGCAAATCAGAAAGGATTTGGGATCGGCATCTTGTTGGTCTCACCAGAAGGACCTCATATACCTCTCTCTTTCAAGTTGAATTTCGAAGTTACCAATAACCAGGCGGAGTACGAAGCATGCATTGTTGGAATGGAGGCTGCTCTTGAAATCGGGATAAAGAAATTGGAAGTGATTGGAGACTCGAATCTGGTAGTTTCCCAAGCCAACGGTGATTGGAAAGTACGAGAAGAAAAGTTGAAGCCATACCACAAAGACCTCGACGATCTGATTCATCAATTTGAACAAGTTACTTTTACGCACATCCCGAGAATGAAGAATCATTTTGCCGACGCTCTTGCTACCTTGGCATCTATGGTAGAATTGCCTGTGGGAGTAAGAATGAGACCAATCATGATCGAGCAAAGAAATAGACCAGCCTATGAGTATGTGATGAACGTTGGTGAAGTTGATGATGGTCTGCCTTGGTATTATGATATCTGGAATCTGGTTGAAAAAGGGGAATATCCGGAAGGAGCAAGTAAGAAGGATCGGATAGCATTACAAAGGTTGGCATCACAATATATCCTCTGCGGCGGAAGGTTATATAAAAGGTCATACTGTGGCATGCACAAATTATGCATCCATGGGGATGACACGAAAAGGGTAATGGAGGAAATTCATGAAGGAATCTGCGGTCCCCACATGAGCGGATTAATGATGGCAAAGAAGATTCTGAGGCAAGGGTACTTCTGGTTAACCTTGGAAACAGATTGTGTTCAGTATGTGCGGAGATGTCATAAGTGTCAAGTGCATGCTAACCTCATGCATGTACCGCCGTCTGAACTTCATACAATGGCAACGCCTTGGCCTTTCTCAGTGTGGGGAATAGATGTGATCGGGAAAATCACGCCGCCAGCATCGAATGGACACAAGTTTATATTGGTGGCAATTGATTATTTCACAAAGTGGGTTGAGTCAGCCTCTTACGCTACACTGACCGCAGTACAGGTGGCTCATTTCATTAAGCAAAACATCATTTACCGATATGGGGTTCCCAATGCCTTCGTATCAGACAATGGTGTGCATTTCAAAGGAAGGGCAGCTGAAGTACTTGAGGAGTTCAATGTTCAGGTGCACAAGTCCACAGTATACAGACCACAAACTAATGGAGCAGTGGAAGCAGCCAACAAGTCAATCAAGAACATCTTGGAGAAAACCATCGAATCATCTAGGGATTGGCATGAGAAGTTACCATTAGCATTGTGGGGGTACCGCACTTCCATCCGGACTCCAACAGGGGCAACACCCTATTCTTTGGTCTACGGTATGGAAGCAGTTCTTCCCATTGAACTTGAAGTACCGTCTTTGAGGGTAATGATAGAAAGTGAAATCAATGAAGCTGACTGGCTGAGTGACAGATTTTCAGAGTTGATGTTGTTTGATGAAAGAAGATTGCGGGCATTGTACCACATTCAGGGATATCAGAGAAGGATTGCCCGCGCGTTTAACAAGAAGGTGAAGTCCAGGGATCTGATTGAAGGGGACATGGTGGTGAAAGAGATTCGGGCACCGATTTTTGATCCACGAGGGAAATTCAGGCCGAAATGGGCAGGACCATACATTATCAAGACTATCCTTGACGGAGGTGCAGCAGTAATCCTTGATCTGGATGGTAACGAGTTCAGGAATCTTGTCAATTTGGACCAACTCAAGCGATATTACCCCTGAGAGATGCTCGTTGGGCGGGAAATCGCAAGGGCGAACCGACCCAAGCAAAAATTAGAGCAAGCCTGCTAGTCTGAAAACCCACACTGGGCAGTCTAGGCAAAATTTAAGGCAGAAATCCAAAAGAAGCTCGCTGGACCGAAAACCTGAAAAGGCGATGCCAGGCAAAATTTAGAGCGCGAAAAGGAGAGTGTCAATACCCGAGTGAACCTTTACCCTGAACTACGCCATGACCTGATTCCTTGAAAAGGGATACGTAGGCAACCCTATCTCGGGGTTCGGTCTAAATCTGATGAGTTGGTTCATGATTTCACAATTTTCAAGGGGAGATAGCTTATTGGAACCAAATGAACCAAGAGGGGGAAACCCTTCATCGTTCAGTTTTATTCAAATTATTTCTTCGATTACATAAGCTGAAATTAAAAAAAAAAAAAAAAAAAAATACACCATTTATTTTGGGAAATAGCCTAGTGAGTTGGGAGTCAAATTGCGCTAATTTCTTCAGTGTCATGCATCCAATTGCTCTCTCATCCAATCTCTGTAATGCCCATTCAAGTGAATAGTTGGGTAGGGATCAGGAGCCCAAATAACCCTGTTCCTCCAAGAAGAACGATAATGCTCAAGGACAGAATGCTTGAATTTGGGAAGGTTGAAGGTGATAGGAATTGAGTACTCCACTTCTTGGCGGATGCAATATTGACGGAGAATGCGTTGTGGGAAATAGTAGGCATACCCTTGCAGTCCCGCCAGAATCACCCATGTGTCTCCCATGTGATTGGCCGTCATATCCGGCAAGGACAACCAGTGGCACCGCCAGACAATATGTTCCTCCCCCAATGACCTGAGGAAATCCATCCATTCATCTTCATCAGCCTCATTGTGCACAAATGGCCTACTCACCCAAGTCTGTGGCTCATAAACCCAGTTACCCGCCGGCTCTCGCAAAAGCCCAACTTTGTCACACAACCATATCTACAAAACCAAAACATCCAAGCCAAAGTCAAAATCAAGCCAAACAACCCAAAATCCCCAAAACCAAAATGTCTAAACCAAATAAGCCAAACCTGAAGCAAAAGTGGACTTCCGGCGAAAGTGTGTGTCCTTCCAACCTTAACCGCATCCAAACCCATGATTGTTTCAGCCAAAACCAAAGGAACCACATCCCTCCGTTGTTCAATCTGAGCGGCAACCCCGACAATGGCAGAACTAGGATGGCCATCACATGGGACTAACAAATATAGTGCCAAGAGACACATGCAAAGTGCAAACATGCGCCGGTTTTGAATGGTAAAATCTAAAAGGTCGCCTGTCGGACCGTAATCCGCAAAGAGACGAAGAACGTTGAGGGTCTCGTTGCGAATCAAGAAGCGTGCAGCACCATTCCCAAGACCAAGATTCCTACTAAGAATGTCGGCATAGTTTTGACGGATGGGGGGAATGACGGGATCGGCGAAAGCACGACCGCCAAGGTAAGCTTGAAATTCCTCAACGGTTGGGCAAAGTTCTTGCAAGCCAAAACGGAACACATGGAGCTCCGAATCCCAACAACGAACTGCAGCATGCAAGAGGTCTTGGCGGATAGGAAATGTATGGAGATAGCGAAGAGCATTGAGGCCTAGACCTCGGAAGTTGAACCAATCGATGTTTTCAAAACTAGCAACCCAAGTGTTGATAACGGAAGGGTCAAGGGCAGCCATAGGGAGCTATAGAATGATTGATAAGAAAGTTGTGTGGGGTAGGAAATGAAATTTGATGTAAAAATGGTGTGTGGGAAAGGCTTGATCATGGATGGTATTTATAGGGGACTTGGGAGGAACCTTACAAATTTACCATGCAACATTGGAAATCAAAGATTACATCTTCAAGATGGTCAAGTGCATATTTTCAAAGTGTTTTTGTTGGAAAATTTGAAAATGCATTGGAAATGCATGGCATTTGTTGGAAAAATGTGAAAAGACCTTGGGAAGGTGATGTTCAAAGCTTGGGAGATGTTATGACAGAGCAACAAGACATTTGGGGCAGAAGAAATCATGCAAAAGGGTCCAAAAATGCATTGGGAAGCAACATCATTAATCTGCCCAGTACAAACATTGAGCGCTCAAACCCTTGGCATTGAGCGCTCAACCCCCTGAGACCACCCTGAGCGCTCAAGGTGGTGAGCTTGAGCGCTCAAACCCCATTGAGCGCTCAAGGCCTGCAGAACAGCAGAAACAGCAGCAGCTGCACTTTTGCCCGTTTGATGCCCGAAACCTCTTCTAAGCTTCCTAACCCTCATTCAACACCCGGGCTAAGTCCCAATGAACGTTTGTGACTTCACGGAGTGTCCCGTTCCCCGAATTAACAAGCCGATACATGTTCGGACACGGGATACACATATAAGGAAGTTTGGAACTAAGAAGCGGCCATTGGACTTCCGGACCCATTTCTCAAGCTTACTAGCCCTTTTCAGTCATTGAGGCATGTGTCAATGAGCATTTATGACTTGTCGGAGCGACTCCCGAGACTTTTTTTTTTATCATGCAAGGTTTTGGGGTATCAACGGCCAACTCAAGCAATGAAAAGACGGCCGTTGCCGTGTCAAAAATGGTTCGGAGGACTTCCTTGCTAGATGGTGACGACCGCAGGGGCATTTTGGTCATTTGTGACTTGGTCAAGGTAGCAACATGGCAATTCATTGCATATAAATAGGCTCATGAAGCATTTTATTTTCAGATATGCCTTGTGAACATCAAATTCCGTTCAAAGGTCATTTTGTATAGTTTGTATTGATCACTTGTATACAAGAAACGTGTCAAGCCATGCAGCATGTAGATACATATTCCAGTTGTACATAAACTCAAAAATCATGTTTCGTCCAAATTCCCGGACATGTGATCTTTTCTTTAAAAGTCAAGTTTTAAGCTTTGATTCTTGGATATTTGAATTCAAAGTTTGGTGGATAAATTATGTACATTCTACAACAGGTTTGTTCATTTAAATATCAAAAGCAGAAGAATAACACGATGAACAAACAAAAGTGCAAATCATGTATAAATTGATCCAAGTCCATGAAAAGCAAAAATGTCAGATCCAAGTATCATCACTAACTATCAGGGCATACAGCGCCCAATGGGAAAATCTGCATCTGGGGCACGCAGGCCCAATCCACCTATCTACCAGGGCACGCAGGCCCAATCAAAAGAAAAGATAAAAAGCAAAGGCAAATCTCTAAACTACTCTCTGTCTACTGTGCACTACTCAGACTCGTCCATCGTCTCGTCCGAGCTCTCAGTCTCGTCCCCCAGCCGCTGCTCCTGTCGCTCCTGCCGGGAAGAGGGGTAGTTAGCGTCATCAACGCTGTCGTCGCTCGAGCTCGTCTCAACTACCCTCTCAGGTGCTACAGCCACCCTCCGGCGAGTCAACCTCCGCGGTCTCTCCTCCTCAGGCCCCGCCGCCGTTGGCTTTGAACGCCCCAGTCGTACGGTCATGTCTCCAGGACCGCCGACTCCAGCGTAAGGTCTCTTCCTGATCACGGGCGGCTGCATCATCAAGCAAACAGAAGAAGGAATCAGTACACAGTATAATCAAGAAATTGAAAATGCAAGCAATATGGACCACATACCGGTGCAACCCTCGGACGAGAAGGCCCTGGGGCAGCAGGAGGTGTTGGCTCGCCCTCTCGGCGGATAGTGACCTCCTCCCCGGCTATGAGGCGGCGAATCAGGACGAGAAGTCCTTGGTTCTGCTCGTGCAAAGTTTGCGCCGCCTCCAGTGAAACCTGCAAGCGAGTCAGAAGTTTGAATCATCAGTACGTGTGGGGCGTTCATAATCAAAACATGCAAATCTAAATAATTGAAATGTTTCTTACCGGTGTCGAGAGTCGCGGGAAGTCTGCCGGTGGCCTCGGTATGTCTATATCCCCTGCCTCTCCGCCTGCGGAAGTAACGTGCACCCACCACTTGGAGGTGCTAGCCTCCTCACCTCTGGCTACCCCTCCAGCTGAGGCCCGCGCTTTCGCGGCCTTCTCCTCCTCAACCTTGTCTCTCCACCTCTCTGATTCCAGCGAACTGGCCAGGTACTTCCGGAAGTAATCTCTGTAGCTCAAGGCCGGACGCAAGTGCTGGCTCAGGTCCAAGTCAGGCGTCGTGAAACGCTCGACCTCTGCCAGTGTGTACCAAGACGTCATCAGCACTCGTGGAGGGAGTCGACCGGGCACCTGTGGTTCTCCAGCCCGTAACGACTGGCGTACTACCCTGTCACCAAGGTACCAGAACCAGCCGTACTGGCACTCAAGCAAAACCCTCCCCCTCGTGAGCTTCCTGCTCGAAGCCAGGTAAGGCTCGTCGATAGCATCCCATATGTTCCAGCGGACCTGCGAAAGGTTGTTCAAGCATTAGTGATCAAGTGCACGGTAGTAAGCAAATCAAAAGCAAATTGAATGCATGTGTGAGAACTTGGTCCTTACCAAGGAAGCAGGGAGCCTGTCCAGTGAAGCACGGAGAACGTGGATGTTCCCTCGCGCTAAGCCGCCGTAGCGGAAGCCTTCACCCCAGCACAGTGCTCGGGGGATGACGTCCGGATCTGGGTGCCGCGTCTCGGGGGGGTGCAACCCCAATACCTCGTACGCCCAGAGCTGCATGTTAAAGCAATAAACGAGTCAGTCAATCAAGTGCGAATTCTGAAATGCATGCATGTAATTTAAAACGAAAGCATTTGTGTTTTACCTCCCAGACACTCCACAGACCGGAGATGCTAGTCCCTTTCCGTCTTGAGACCGCGTTCATAAACGCGTAGCAGCTTCCGAGTGCTGCCCCGCCCCAGTTGTACCTCGCTGCTATGGTGAAGTCCCTCAACCCTCCAAGGTAGGAAAGGTGCACCCTGTTACGCCTGTTAGGGTATAGTGAAGCCCCAAACAGGTATAACAAGTAGCACCTCGCCTTCTGTTCTGCATCCTCATCGTCAGTCGGCTCGCCCAATCCCTTTAGTTTGAATTGGCCGTATGTAGCCGTCTCCCCCTCCTTGTTGGGCTTGAAGCCCAAGAACCACCTAAGTGCAGCATCGTCCCCACCAATCCCCGAGTCAAACGGGATCGGGTCTCCTCCTACCCTCAACCCCGTGATCGCTGAGAAGTCCAGAGGGGTCATCGTCGCCTCTCCAATGTCGAGATGGAAAGAACTCGTAGAGTCCCTCCACCTCTCGGCCAGTGCCGTCACCACGGCATGGTCGTGCTGTGTGCTCGTGAGAGTCGGAATGAACCTCCCGAACCCCGCCATGTCTACCAAAGTCCTCACCGAGACATGCAGCTGCTGGTAGATCTCCCAGCTGGAACCCATACCCCCGTGAGCTTTTAAGTTCAGATTTCTCTGCAAAACAATCAGCCAACAAACAAGCAATCAAGGTGTTAGTCCGATCTCTCACTCAAAATCAGTCATCAAATCATGCAGTAATTCAATCATTCAATGCAAGTCAAGTTTGTTAAACTACTAAAGGTGAGCGAGAGCAATAACAAGAGAGTAAAGTAAGCATACCGTCAAGCAGTCAGTCGAGAGATGGACCTCGGGGTCCAGTAGCACCTCCTCTCCAAAGTACAACTCCCGTTGGGGAGTGTAATCGTCTGCAGCAGAAGGCACGAAGAGGTGCACCGGTGGAGCGTAAGTCGCCGCGTCGAAAGCCGGCCTCCCCTTCCTCAGCCAGTGTCTGGTAGCCTGAACCACCGACACTCTCCGTCCGGCTGCCCTCTCCTCCTCCTCGGCCTGTAACCTAGCCGCTTCCGCCGCCTCCTCTGTCTCAAACTCCTCGCAAAAAGCCCTCGCTGCCTCGTCCTCAGCGGCGGCCTCCCGTAGCATCGCCGCCTCTCTCTCTCTAACCTCAGCAACGGCCTCCCTCGCCGCATCCAAGACCCCCGGGGCATCCACTGCAGCCGCCATCACTACCTCCGACGGCGCATGCTCGAGATAGTCCTCCCGAGAGATCCCAACTGGACCCTGAGCTGACGGCCTACTACTCTGCCCCCTAGTCGACGACTCACCACCAATCATCACCGTCTTCCCCTTATCCCCTTCGCTCAACCGCTGACTAGGTCTCGGCTCTATCCTCCAACGAGCACCCTCGGCCGTCTCGTCACTACTGCCGTCGCTGTCCACGTCGCGGACCTCTACCCTCTCCTCCACCAATTCCTCCCTCCTCTCCTCTACTCTCTCCGTCACCGGGTCACCATCACCGTCATCGCTACCACTATCATCACCATCATCACTACTACTACCACCGCCACTATCATCACTGCCACCATCACTATCATCTCCACCATCGCTACCATCACCATCATCATCACCACTATCATCCTCGCCGTCGCCTAAACCATCATCATCACTGTCCCCACCATCACCACCAGCCACCGTTACCTTGGTGGCTGGATCCGCACCGCTGCCGGAGACCTCCGGATTACCCCCGCCACTACCATCTTCATCTCTTTCCTTCTCTCTCTCTCCCTCTCCATCTCTCCCTGTCGTTTCTGTGATCGGGGGTGGTGTGGGACCCACCCCAGTTTCCGGATCAGAGCTTTGAGCGCTCGAACCCGTCGGTGGTAGCACCACCGTACTTTCGCCACCCCTTTCTACCGTCGTTGAGGCCACCGGAGACCGAGAATCACTTGTATCCTCCATGGAAAAGCTTTCAATCAAGCCCTAACCAACGGGAATCGAACTGATGTTGACCGAGAATCGTACGGACGAACCCTAGATTTTGGGGGTTTTTTCGGTTTTGCAGAAATTTGAGTAAGGGATGTTTGGATTTGTTTCGAAATCGCCGGAGGAGTGATCGGTTTTTGATCTCTGGAGTTTGTGAAACGTTCTGAGGGTTTAATCGGAGTGATATCAGAGTTAAACCGAACGTTATGATTCTGAACCGTCGTTCCCGTTCAGGGGTTCAAGCGCTTAAGCTGAACTCTTTGAGCGCTGGAGGATCAAACCGAGGTTTGAGCGCTCAATGATCTAGGGTTGAGCGCTCAGGGTTGGATTGAGCGCTCAAAGGGGGTACCCTGAGCGCTCAAAGCCAGTCCTAGCATGGTTTTTGGCTTCTTTGGCAAGCTTTGCAGGGACATTTTAGGCATCCCTTGTGATTTGTTGGTACACTCTTGGACTTACTAGTCCCAATCAATCGAATGTTTGTGGATCTGAGGATCTGAAATCTTGGTATTTAATTGTGCTAGAAACGTATCATGTACGTATGTTTCGTGTTAGCGTATGCACGAAGTATTCCAATTACATCTCTGAGAGCCACGTGCTCGTTTAAATCGTCTTGAGAACTGTGTGTTCATTAAAATCATTTTCTGAGGGCCACGTGCTCGTTTAAATCACTCTTTGAGAGCCACGCGCTCGTTTAAATCATTTCTAAAAGCCACGTGCTAGTTTGAATTGTGCTTAGCAATTATGTTTCAATTCAATTTTGTCCATCATCTGAGTCGTTGTTGATTACTCAACTGTTGTGCCGCTAAAACCATCACATAAATATGTTTGGTTCAGTAGCATTTTGATTGCCTCGTTGCTCAGTAGACAATCATTTATCTTTGGTTATCTTGTTGCTCAAGGGATAACCCCATTAAATTTAGCCTCCCCGTTGTTCGGAGGGTAGCTACAATCACAATCACAATCACAATCACAATCATTTGCTTTTAGTGTTTCGACTCAGGAAGGCCTGACGATTCACGGAAAATCATAATTTCATTTGTTTGGCGTTTCACGATCCGGGAAGGCTCGTCGATTCGCGTTTTTAATCATTTGTCCTGAGGGACCAAACTTTTCAATCATTTGTCCTGAGGGACCAAACTTTTTATCAATCGTCCTGAGGGGCCAAACTTTTTGATCAACCGTCCTGAGGGGCAGGAGAACTCGTTGTGTTTGTTTGCATATGCCCCCAGGAACTACGCCGGTCTGATCACTACAATGGGGTACGTAGGCAGCCTGAGTGGCACGACCGATTGATATTTAATGTTTTCCTTTGCAGCTTGAGATGTGTCACGGAGAATGAGTTGGGATGTCTGTATCTTGGACGTCACTCATACCAAAGCAATGGCATTGAGTCTCATCCAAGAGGGGCAACTGTAGACACCCCAATTTTGAACCCAAGATATGCTCGAGCAGTTCCGATGATGAAACGGACCAATCATGATTACCTGGAACGTGTGAGTTTGACTTGAACTTGACCAAATTAACCAAGCAGCAACCAAAATGACCCAAACCAAACCAAACACTGTTGAACCAAGCCAAGCCAGCAAAATGCCATCAAGCACCTTGAGCGCTCAAGCCCATGGCCTTGAGCGCTCAACCCTGGGAAACCCCCTTGAGCGCTCAAGCCTACGGCTTTGAGCGCTCAAGCCTACGGCTTTGAGCGCTCAACTCTGATCCAGTCAGCAACCTGCAGAATGTCTAATCATGAGATTCTCTGCAGGGGAGCGTCTGGGGATGATTTGCTACGATCTCTATACGTATATACACCCCACTCACTCCCAGAAATACACAAAAAATACTCCCACATGCAAAACCCACTCTTTCTCTCTCCTCTATTCCCTCCCACTCACTCTATAAAATCCACCCACCACCCCCGGTTTTGGGGGTTACCCATTCATACACTCCAGCTCCCAAATCCTCCAGAAATTCGATCATCCCTCTCTCTCTCTACAAAACCGCCATTTCACCAGCAAAACCATCGGCAATACCACTCATCAAATCCAGAAATTGGGTCCTTGATCATCAACCAACCTCTCACATTGTCCAATTCGGCTACAATATAAGCCAAATCATCCACAATCTTCCAACCCCAAGCTCTGAATCAAGTTTCAAACCACAAGCATTTCCGAAAAGGTAGTGAAAACGTGAAAACCTCACTGTTTGGTTCATCTGAGGAGGATCAGTGAGTTCAAGCAAGTCCCTTATACTTGTATTGAACTCACAAAGGTCTTAAAACTGGTTAGAAAGAGTTTTCGAATCTGCAGTTGTAACAGGGGTTGAGCGCTCAAGCCTCATGCTTTGAGCGCTCAAGCCCAGTTCTGGACAGTTTCTGTTTTGCAAACTTCTGAGCTTTCTTTTGGCTTTGATCATCGTTTAAAGGTTATCTGTGTTTATGTGGTTCTTAAAACAGTACATCTTTGTTTCTAAAACACATGCATAAACATTTATTAACTACATTATGATGATCAAAGACCAATATCTTTGTAAAATTCCATCTTAAATGCAAAACAGTGATTGAATCTTCTTTCTTTGCTCTTATTCAAAATGTCTAAGGTCCTGAGAATCATCGATCACCCTTTTTAAAGTCAGAAATTGGTGAGCCAGTTTATGGCTTGAGCGCTCAAGGTCATTAACTTGAGCGCTCAAGCTGTTCTTGGGCATTTTTGTTGATTGTTTGTTGATTCAATGATGGGCCATGGTCTGGCATGCTAACAGTGTGTGTGAGTTGTTATCATAAGTGTTTGAAGTCTGGATTTCACTCTTATTCCTCCATTCAAAAGTGCTTTCTTATAAATCTATGGAGATTCTTCTCTCTTCCCATTCCTTTAAGGATCGATTCGTTCGTTTGAACTATTTTGCTTTGGAAAATGTTTGATCAAGGTCGATCTTGTGAAGAATGAGGAGAGAAGCTGTTTAAAAGAGAGTAAAATCATGGAATCCTGAAACTGGATTGAGCGCTCAAGCCAAGGGCCTTGAGCGCTCAAGCAGGTTTGAAGGGTTTGAGCGCTCAAGACTCTGTCTTTGAGCGCTCAACCCCTATTCTGGAATCCAGATTACAACACCGTTTGTTTGGGTCTCGATGTTCGTACTTTCTGGGATTGTTGTATAATTTCTGTATTTTCTCGTTTCTGTGTAAATGTTTGTAATAATTTTGCTTATTATCATCGTCATCATTCATGTAAATCATACCGCACAAGCATCCACTTTAAGTATATCTTTCATGTTTTTATTGTTTATGTGGTTCCCATCCCCGTTTCCCTATGTTGTGAATAAATCAAATTTCGAATATTCTCTAAAATCCCACGAAACATCGAGTAGAGACCGGTTCACGGACCGGGCGAGAGGGGTGCCGTAAAACCCTTCCCCTTTCGTAACCAAACCCCCGAATCCGAGAAATCTTTGGTTTTATCAAGATCAGTGAAATCCTTTTCAAATGGGTAAAAGAGTCATCTTTTTTTTATCGGTTTCTCGGGTTCGGACCTAAAATCCGGGTGGCGACTCAAACAATCAATCTTTTCGAACCGCAAACCGAGCCGTTTTCCGGTGGGCCGTCCACACTAGGCTTCGCCAACGTTGTTGGGCCAGGTTCCTTTTTTTTATATGAGCTGTATAGTCTGATCTGGGCATTGTAGCCCATAGGTGTATGTTTTTCATTGTTATATCTGGGTACTTTAAGCCCACAGGTGTTTTGGACTTCGCCCATAGATGTATTCTCCAACCTTTGGTTGGAACCCCCTTCCCTTCCCTAATAAAATGTTACTTTTGCCGATAAAAAAAAAATAGCCAATGGTCAAATCTGTATTCCTAGCTATTTAAGTAAAATAACAAACTATTTGTTGGAGCCTTACATTGGTATATTAAAACCTCCAAAACTTGTACGACTTTGGGCGGCTTCTCGCTAATTAGTTTTGAGTTGGATGATTTCGTACAGTATAAGAGGTAAGCTTTTTGAGACTTTTAAACAAGACTCTTGATTGATTATTGTCTTAAGTCCACCTTGTTGTTTATGATCCTTATTTCACATTTTCCTTACGTGCACTAGAGTATTAGAGCTTGTTTTCACATTGACTAATTATAACTTCCAAAGCTAGTACATGAACGTCGCCTCTCCATTCATAGCAATTGGCTTTGATATTAGATAATTCAACAGAATCCACACTATCCAAAGTTAAAAATCCAAGTACTATTGCTCTCAATGCAGTTTGCGAGTGAATACTTGCAGGCTCATTGTGTCTAAACTGATGCAAGAGTTTGAAACAAACACAAATAACCAACACTTGAATTACTAAAAGATCTCTTTTCCTCTTCAGGAAAGGATCAACAAACTACAAATCTTTCACCTAACAAAATGTTAGAAAATGATAATTCAAAACCTGAAACTCTACTCACTAGATTTGCATTTCCTGCAGAGGAATTGAAAATTTATTTCCCTCCCTATCAAAAAAATCAGACGAGTCACGAAACGAATAGTCCCCTAGTATTCTCATCTTTACCACCACCGGTCGACCTCGTGGCCAACTCCAGTGGCTGCATAATCCATTACCTTCTGTTGTTGTGACAAGTCGTACTGATACAATGAGTTTTCTGATAGAAAATTCATCATTTGACTATCATAAAAAATTTGTGGAGCCAACCAACCGATGGGCTGCGAGGTGGTAAGGCCACCATCTACTTCAAAAGCCTCGTCTCCACCCACAATCGATTGATCATCGTAAAATGCTTCTTGATTGTATTCCAACTGATGCATGCGAATTCTGTTCTCTGGATTTACTTCCTGAAATGGCTGACACATTGACCTCAATCTGGCAATGAGTTTTCTCTCATCCGACCACTCATTCTGTGACTCACTTACCAAATGATTTTCAAGATCAATTAGTAACCCTGTATTAGGATCCATCCATGGATTGTCAAACGCCGAATCAATGATGTCTTCTCTCCATGCACAATTGGTAACTGTTTATCAGAAACACAACCCGAAGAAAAGAAATCGACACATTAATTTTGTAGGTTCAAAAGACCGTACATCAAAAACCTGTGTCTGGTTGACAATGTTCAAAACTCACTTTCCAAAGGTTTTCTTGGAAAGAACGGCCATTTCATAGAAAACATTAAAGACATGTTTTCAAACTCTCGATAGTCATTTCTTGCAAGAAAACCACAACATGAAAATACCGAGGCTCTGTTTGGAACAGGTACATGAGACATGGAACAAAAAGTAAGGGAAAGAATGATGAAATTTAGTGACATCAAACATGAAGTGCTGTCCATTCTCTCTATTTTCAATGGACCTACAAATGAAATTTCTCAACAAGAAAAGACCCAAAAGGTATTCATATATGTAAACCAAGAACAACAAAACAAAAACATAGGAAAGCAATCATTATTTGAACACAAAAATTATGTTTCCAATATAAAAAAAATTTGGCAAACGTTAGTGACAAGATCTGACAACCACAAAAAAAGGTTTAGTTAAACAAGTAGTATTTATTGATCACACAATGCAATTGACATAACAAAGAAGACACCCATATGAACTTTGACACACACACACACACACGCAGAGAGAGAGAGAGAGAGAGAGAGAGAGAGAGAGAGAGAGAGAGAGAGTTTTTACCAACAGATATGCCATTTTGGATCTCAGCACACTTGGCAATAGCATCATCAGAGTCAACACCCTCCTCTGGTTCAACTGCATCCATAATCAACTTGTCCTTATAGCCATTGTCCAAACCATACCAACCTGAAACCTTCACCCTTGACACCAAAAACCACTGAAACAAAGCAAACCCAATCCCCAACAAAGCAGCCAAAGGTATCAGAGCCTGTGTAAGGCCTTCATCCATCAAACCCATTTCAGAAAACACTCACAAAATCTGTTTCTCTTTTACAAATCTGTTTTTTTCTCTTTCTTTTCTGGCAATTTATATATAGAATCTGAAATGGCAGAACCCCAGAGCAGAGGACTATATTATCTATATTTATCCGAAATAGTAGTATTAATTGTGGCTTTGACTTGCATGGGTTTTGTAGGGATTTGCTGAGAAGGTTTGTTTTGATTGACGGATGGGGGGAAATTATAGTTTATTATACTCCTCCTGGTAGGTTTGATTATCAGGTAGCCATTTTGTATTTATCCACATGAGGATGAGGTGTCCTTTATGTTGTAACGAACGCTATGAATGCGACTAAGTTGGGAGAAAGCAAATAAAACAACAAGTAATCACACGACACAAAGATATACGTGATTCCCATAAGATTGAGGTACGTCCATGGGCGAGGAGAGAGAGAGTTCACTATCAATGGTGAAGAAGAGATACAAAGAACCAGCTATGATCCGTAACTCTGGAGAGGCCACAATATGAGAGATAGCCAAAGGATCCCTAAAAGCCTCTATTTATAAGAAGCACAATCAATAGGAAATCCTAAATACAATAGGAAATCCTAAACACAATTGGAAATCCTAAATGCAATAGGAAATCCTAAACACAATAGGAAATCCTAAACACAATTGGAATTCTCCCAAAAAAGGAAAATTCAAGGCACAATTCCAACAATGAACCAATTTAATTTTGAATGAGATTTTCTAATTTTGAGGATGAGTTACTATTGGAACTTGTGCCTCATATGGAGAGGTACTAAGGAGTTCTGATGAAAAGTCAGATGTCCGAGCGGAGCGGAGTGGAGCTACCCGATCTTGGGAAACCACGTAAATTCCTGTGTTTGATTCCTTTACTGTTTTCGTATTCTATTGTATGCGTGTGGTGATTATTCTAACAGTTACAAGTAATTGTGAATTGGGATTCCCACAACATCTTTATATATATGCTACTATTTGTTAATTCCATGTTTAGCGGGATGGTAACAACGTACGTAGTCCTCAAATGACTACGTATTCTGTATTAATTTTTAGGGGAAAAAAAAAAGGTTGACTATTTTTCTTTCACGAAATCGTAGTTATTTGACCCAGCCCTGGATGATGATAGGGCCGTTGGCCCTTCTTTGTTTCAGTATTGAGGGGGGAAATTATGTGGAAAAATTTAAAGAAGGTGGGTCTCACCATTTTATAAATTATTAAAATTACTGTTATCATGATTACAATCCTTAAAAGGATATTTCAAAGAGGAAACTGCAAAAAGAGATTGGGCTTTAACTACAAAGAGGTACCAGTGAGCTCTACCTCAGTTGGTATCTCCTGGCTCTCCCAACGTGGGAGACTAGGGATCGAGCCCTTTTGGGGGCGTTGGAGTTTCAGGGCCATGGATAGCCCCTACACTCGTCTGTGGTTGACACTACTAATGGATAGCCCCTGCACTCGTCTGTGGTCGACACTACTAACACCCCGCTAACCCCCCACTAACATCTCCTAAACTATGGCAAAAAAAAAAAAAAAACTACAAAGAGGTGGAGGAGCAGTTGAAGTAAATTAAGAATAAAACAATGGAGACAGATCGTTTTGTACAGATAGTGTAGAAATGGGTCTCGGGGACCCATTGTGGGTCCCACACGGACGATCCGAGCCGTTCAATCATTTTAGAATAATTTTCCGAGGGGTCCCAAGAGAAATCAGCTCAATCGGACGTGTGTAAGTGTTTGATCCAAAATCTCAATCGGACGTGTGTAAGTGCTTGAAACGGGGAGATTTTGGATCAAGCCCTTACACATGTCCGATTGAGCTGATTTCTCACGGGGCCCCTCGAAAAATTATTCTAAGATGATTGAACGGCTCGGATCGTCCGTGTGGGATCCACTTGAGACCTATCTATACACTGTCGGTACATATGTATCTGTACGTAAATTAAATGTTATACTTTATTTTTCTCTTGATACCCGGAACGGTTGGGTGGAAAGGGGGAGAATTTAATTTAATGAGGTATTTTATATATTTTTCATATTTTATTAGAATAATTAAATTCCAGTCATTTGTTTTTATCAAAATTGTGAATTGAGATTCCCACAATATCTTTGTGTAATATATTTGTTACGGAAAAAAACTACAGTATGAGAAATTTAAGAATGTGGCTCGAACAACTTTCTAAACGATCAACTAATGTAGTTAAATTCGGTCTTAATTTTTCCCTAATGGCTGTTGAGACTTACTTCTCTAGACTACTATATAATTTAAAGCAAGTTTCATTTTCTAAAAGTCAAAATAATTTCTTTATGAAGTCCCGTAGTGCATTCCCCTATATATACTCTACAGACTAACTAAAATTACTGTATAAAAAATAATAAAAAAACTTGCGTAGCTATTTTTCCGTGAAAAAAAATGAAATAAAATTACTGTAATACTGATTGAAGAGAATTTCAAATTGAAGATCAATTCTAACCCATATACAATCGATATATTTTTCAATAAAATTATGTTACAGCAGCCATTTGTTATAATTAAAATTATGACATTAGATTACCAAAACATCTTTTATGTAATATATATATAAGTTTTGAGGGAAATAATCATATGAGAATTACTGAGAATGTGGATCTAAGCTCTTTGCAAAAAGATCAACAAATAATTAAATGACATCTCAAAAAGTCCTCCAGAGTATAATTATAATTGAAAGCAAAATTTCATTTTTTAACAAAAATGAGGCTTTAGGGATTTTTTCAGGTAATGTTATCAATTTAGTGGAGATAGTCAACACGAGGTTTTGTCCTAATTTAAAATGGGCATCAAGCTAGAGGATGGCGGGATTGGTCTCTTGAGATTAGTAAATAAGCGCGTAAATTGGCCCTGACAAAATCAATTATTAAAACAACCAAATGGTAAGGAGATCTTTCAACGCGTTATTAATTTTGTGGAATTTCTTAAGTGTTCTTTGTTTTTCAACTGTAAAAGCAAAATAAATAAATAGTGAAAAAGCCGAAAGCAACTCAAAAAAGATGATCCAATAGAGTAGCAAGTCCTAATCAAATAAGAGAGAGAGAGAGAGAGAGCTTCTTTTGAAGTGTATTTCTTAGCATACAAGAAACAAGGCAAAGTCAAAGAATTATTTTTTCCTAGGACCAAAAAAAATAAATAATAATTACTGTATTATTTTTCTATTTCAACTATTGGTGTCTGAGCATTAAATATGGCGCATCTTAGGCTTATTGTAAAGAAAGACAGAGAGTCTTCTCAAAATTATTATTTTATCACAGTTCTTTTTTGTGTGAGAGTACCCTTTGAACTCACATTTTGTAATAGTAATATAAATCCTGGATATTTAACAATCAGTCGCACGTATTGAGGAAGCAATGGTGCTAAAGCGATTTAATGGACCGTTTTTCCATCAACTCTCCTAAAACCAAATGGTGGTAGGAAGGGCTACAATTAAGTTTTTTATGGCATTCGACATCGCACCCGCAAGTCTGTTTTAGAGCGGTCGCAGGGAGTGACATTGTGTAACCAAATCCATGGGGGCACTCCGGGCCCAACAATCCCTCCCTCACGATGACGCTCCCGCGACTCGAACCCATGACCTCCTGGCTCTGATACCACTTGTTGGACCGCTTTTTCACCAACTTTCCTAAAACCAAATGGTGGTAGGAAGGGCTTCAATTAAGTCTTTTATGGCATTCGACATCGCACCCGCAAGTCTGTTTTTAGAGCGGTCGCAGAGAGTGACATTGTGTAACCAAATCCATGGGGGTACTCCGGGCCCAACACAGTTGCTGAAGACAAATTTTTTAAAATTTACCATTTGTCTTAGTGACGGGATCAGCTCTCCTCCATATCCCTTCCTATTTGTTCATCTCGTAAAACACGTGATGAAATATGTGTTAGTCAAAAATCGATTTGATTATATCAATAGGTACGTTAGTAAGTTGTTCTTTGTTATGTAATACTTCTTCCGTTTCTTTTTAAGTGTTGTCTTTGAAAAACGTGTATTTTCTTGGACGTAAAAAAAAATGCATTTCTATATAATTTTTTGTAAAACTTTTTTGCACCAAATTAAGTGCTCAATGGTAGAAAAAAAGAAATATAGAGAGAGAAATATGTTGTTTTGGGAGTTTGAAAATACACGTATTTTTATAATGAACGCTTAAAAAAGGGACGGAATGAGTAAATTCTAAGAGTATATCACTTTATGTGCAACTTGTTCACATATCTGTAAATCTTCAATTAAATTGATTTTTTTGCACATATGTTCCTTCTTAAGTGGTTTACTAGATAAGTGCAACTTGTTCACATCGACATGGATCTTCAATTGAATTTTTCTTTGAACACATATACGGATATACCTTTTTAAGGGATATGGAAACCTGGAGGATGCCCCCTGTATGACGGCATCCGAGTCGTTGGATGTGTTTTTAATGGTCCTAATTTTATCTTACCATTTTGTTGATTCGAGCAGATGAAATCCGAACCGTTGATTGCCGATATCAACGGACTAAGAGCCGCCCTCCAGGTTTCCCGGGTCCCATTTTAAGTTTTTTACTACGGATTCAAATTATGGTTGTGAGCCCCAGATGAGCCCACAAAACAGAAAGTACGATGAAGGGATAGGTAATGGAGAGTAGGTCGTCGAACGAGTTATACAAAAAAAATATAAAAAATGAGGAGTTTGCTGTTGAGCAATTTGAGGAGGAGAACTTGAACCTGAACCTCTAGAATCCTCGAGTCTTCTTATTTTTGTGTTCGAACAATGTAATTTTTAATTTCCCAACAAATCATTGTTTCTGTTTGTAATCGACTTAAGATACTTATGTTATTTCCGCTACTTTATTACTAAGATCATTTTTATTTATATCAATCTTTTATTTAAATGTTTTAAACTAATGCTTCCGAAAATCGGGTCGTTACACACACACACATCAGACACAGAGATAAATTTCTGAAGCACCAAAAAAAGTAGAGAGATTGGATAATTGAAATTTTTCTTCATTTTTGCTTCATTGTTAAAGAAAAACAATTGACAAATGAGAGTCCCAATGACAAAAAAGAAAGATTTAGAATTGAAGGCTACATTAGGAATTCATACGGAATTCATACGAATGGATCGTAGTTTGAAATCTCAACCTAGTTATGAGATGTTGCAGGTTTTCAGAATTCCATGAAAATATTGCAAGATATTTTACCCAATGAACAGAATAATTTGAAGATAAAGACTTGTACCATGTGTAGGGTACAAGTCTTTATGCACACAAATTTTGACTTTAACAAAAACGATTTTGGCATTATCAGTAGCCTAAATCTATTGGATATTCGGGTAAAAGGTGGAGATAAATATTGATTGATCAGGTAAAAGAATAATTGTACGAAATCAAACATCGCATTAGCTAGATTGATCGATATTGAACACGAGGCAATTTTAGAGGGGTAAAGTGTAGGTCATTTTTAGAGGGGTTTCGCCAGCAACCTGGGTTTGCATCCTAATATGTGTAAGGAAGATTTGGAAGGAATCACGCAAGGAAGGTCCTACGGTGCCCAGTACGGATTCCGAACGGCTAATTTGAGCCGCATAAAAAATTTTAAAAACACATTTCGAGTGGGCATGTGAGAAACCAGCTCTATCTGATATGTGTGGATGCTTGATCCAAACTTTCATTTTTGAATGGCTCGGATGAAAAAAGAAAAAATGAAAGTTTGGATCGAGCATCTAAACATATCAGATCGAGATGGTTTTTAGCGGGCCCACTTGAAATATGTTTCTAAAATTTTTGAGCTGCTCGGATTAGTCGTTTGGGATCCGTACAGGGCCCCGCAGGGCCTTCCCTGCGAGACTCCCTGCAAATCTTTCCCTTGGATAGAGCATTTCTGAAAATCTAGGACCAAATTAATTTTATATTTTACTCAAAAGTCTAAATATTTGTTGCTAATTTTGTTTACAGTTCACCCCCACGAGTTTTCATTTTTTGAAAGTGTTGTATGATTGTTTCGTTACTAATCCCATAAAAACACATCTTGCTGTATGGATCCCACCAAGCCATTGTTAGTGCCAGCTCAAAGACTTTAGTTAAATTCATTTTTGAAGAAATCATGTATAGAATTAAGATAGCTCACTTGACTATTTGATTCTTAATCCCTGTAGCTAAAAAATTAAATCAACTGCATTAATGATTACTAAGATAGTATTCCATTTAATTTTTGTTTCAAAATTAGTGAAACCGTGGTCAATATATACTCTTTTTCGTATCCCATGTGGAAAAAGGAAAAAGAAAATAGAAATCCATCCAAAAAGGGCAATGGTGCGCGACACATGGCTGTGAAGAAGTGTGGCCAACTCTTGTACCACTAATACCAATAATTATATTATATATAGAGAACTTTTAAACGGGGGTTAAAAAAAAAAAAAAAACAGGAGATAAAAATCCAGAAGAGGCACGTGCTGACCCCCTAGTCCTTAGCTACCTCCGCCCCTTGTTTGCACCTTGTCTACCTCTGCCCTTGCCGATGATTAGTTTGCCGAGGCTACGCACACTTAACGGGCAATAAATCATGTACATTTTCAGCATGTTTCCATTTCGATACATTTTTAACACTATAATTAAACTAAATTGGGAAGTCTAGTACAAGATAAAATGTTGCAGCCATTTGTTCTATTTGCCTGATATCTATTAGTCTTGAATTTAACCTTCAGGAGAATGCAGGTATCGCTAACTAAAATGTGTTAATCATTTTTTAAAAATAGGATACGACATGTTGGGAGGGTGGGGGCGGGGGGACGTAACACACACACACTCACATATAATGATTGTCCCTCAGTGTTCTATGCATGTCCATAAAGTATCGAAGAGTGTCCAGCCCCCTACTATTGGAAAAAAAAAAAATCAAGACACTTTAAGAATGTCCATATGTGTTGTCTTTCCCCACAAAAGGATAGGAAAGTCTAGTTCATGAAAACAACAATCTTGCCCTCACACTTCTTGTGCTGATGTTTGTTATAGTACTTTTCTCCCTTTGCATTTTCATAACCTTAATCATAAGGGCTGCAAGAAGGGAAATGTTCCTAAGAAGGGAAATGTTCCTATGTGCTGCACTCATAAAGCAAATGGACATTGCCGAACGAAAGAGTATGAACAAGAGTTGTGCCTTTGCTACCGCAAGTCATGATATGCGCGCTTGTTTGGCGGGCATAACTGGTTGGACTGACCTCTGTCTTAAACAAGCCGCTCCTCATTATGGTCTAGAAAATCTCTTAAAGCTCATAGAGACTTGTGCTACGGATCTTCGTGGTACTATCCTTGTTTTCCCATGATTTATATAGAATTAGAAACTGATTAGTTCTATACATGTCTGACTAAATTCTCTTGTCACAGGAATTTTAAATTATTTTCTCGATTTCATTAAAATGGAAGCTGGAAAAATGCAACTTGAGGAAGAAGAATTCGACTTGACCAAACTTGTCAAAGATGTTATCGATATATACTATCCCCATGGCATGAATAAAGGCGTGGACGTTGTGCTTGATCCTTGCGATGGGTCAATCTTCAAATACTGTGTTGTTAGAGGAGAGTATTTGCTGCTTATGGCACAGCTTTCAAAAGAATTCCAAGCATAGCACCACTGTCTCCTCGCGTAATTGCTCCCATCCCAATAGTATTTGTTACCTATGATACAACGGCATCAACATTAATCTTCACCATAGCTTCCCCAAGACGCTGCCAATTTAATTTCCATTCCTAGTATTTGAAATATTTGGATAAGTAACGGGAGGCTTCCTGTTAGCATCCATAAAAATCTGCTTGTAACGGTGGTAGCAGCATAAAAATCTGCTTGTGCAAATGAGTGTATGATAAAACTTCCAATTTTATTCTACGAAAATTGTTTGGAGATGGTGATACACTAAAGCCAAATTGTAACCAATAACCTCCTAACTATGTTCTCTCCATGAGATAAGTCATAAGGGCATCTCTAGTGCACTACCTAAAAGAGTTCCCTAAAATGCCCTAACTAGTTAGCTAAGAAAAACTCAAAAAATGGTCTCTAATGCACAAAAATTGACTCCATAAAATCCTAGGTGGCACCCCTTACTACCTAAAGTGCCCTAAGTGACTACCTAAATTTGGGTAGAGAAAGAGGAGAGAGGAATAACTTTAAGGAGAGAGAGAGGAGAGAAAAAAGAAAGACTTAAATTAATGAACATTTTTAGGGAGCCCCATTAAAGTGCATTTCTCCTTAGCTAGCTAACTAAGTTCTTAGCACATAAAATAGGGTCCCACATGTGCTTAGGTGTACACTTTAGCAAATATTTTTTAGGTAGTGCACTAGAGATGTCAGATAACAGGATTCTGTTAAACTAATAAATATCTTTTCTTATTTCATTTTAATCTCTACTTCTAACTCTTTCTCCCTCCATGTTCTTCTGATACTCATGGATTCACCCTTTGTTTTTTTGCATTGTTTTGACTACTTCGAGTTGCTCAAGAATAAACCGGTAGGAAATCAGCTCTTCGAATGCTTTATACGTTTCTATTTTGCATCATTGTTTTAATTATATTTCTTGTAATCAATAGTTAATGCCATTAATTTGAACCTGGGAATATTATAACCAATGTTTCAAATCGGGATACGTATCGTATATCATTTTTTTCGTTCTATAAATCTTATCGGGACACGTATCGCATATTTTAAGATACATTTGTTGGAACAGTAGGAGTTTATAAAGTTTAGTTGGACAAGGTTTTTGAAGATGGAGGAATATTTAAGACAAAGGTGAGGAATGAGAGTATTTTCATATAATACACTTGAACTCAATCTTTTTTTGGCTTGGTACATAATTGCTAGAACCCATCCCTATTTATACTACTCCATGAAAGACTTTAGTTTGAAGATATTTTCATACAAGATAAGTCAATTCTATAACTACACTTGAGACTAATTCTCACCAGAAATCTAGATATTTCATATTTCACAAGAATATTCTAGAGCTTCTAGATGTTAGATATTCTAGAGTTTCTATAAACTAGATATTCTAGCTCCTTCAATAAAATTACATCTTTGGGCTTTATCAATTGGGCTTATTTTTTGTGCTAAAAATATTAATCTAATTTATGCTTTAGCAATGTTAAATATACAACAATTACTATATATACAATGAAAAAGTAGTTATACTTAATAACAGTAATAAACTATGCTTACATTTAAAAAAAGTTATAAATTAAAATGCAAAATTTCAAATCACTCAACTGGGGTCTACAACACTAAGGCTTTCTACTACCTTAGGGCATCCACAGTGAGCTCCCTAAAAATTGCTCCTAAGTTGTATCCTAAATTGTACACATAAGCATAATTGGGGTCCATTTTTCACTCCTAGAGCTTGTTAAATTTAGAGATGATGTGTGCACTCAATGGGCTAGCAATAGCATTCTCTATTTTGTGAAAAAAATAAAATTAGGAGCAACTTTTTCAATGATTTCATATTAAAAAAAAAATTAAATACTTCGGCCCCGCTTAGAGTTAGCTAGAAGACTACCTAAATTTAACTATTGTGCTAGGAACCAAGCTTAGGAGCCACCCTTAGGAGTTTGTATGGGGAGCCCATTGAAGCCAATACTTGGCCACATGGCTAGGTAAATATTAGGAGTCTCACTTAGGAGCCATTTTGAGAGCCCACTGTGGATGCCCTTAGTTATGCAAAGAAATGAAGAGCTATTATATGATTCAAACAAAACACAAGCGAAGTAGGCTTCTTTCTTTTATTCAAGCCCTACATTAAGGTTGAATTTCGAACAAATGGTTTGAATGTCGCCATAACTTGATCAAACGACTTAGATTAATGTGTTTGGGGTTCCGCTTCTTAAAATAAGGTCCGACTTTTTCGCAATAAGTAATTGTAGAATACATACCAAATCAGGATCCGCGTATATATCGTAGGCTATGCGAACGTATCGTAGGATTTCTATGCGAAAATGATATGAGATGGGATACGTATCCTATATCGTTGGTTTTTAACAACTATGTACGCACCACATGTAGTGTATTACACTGAATCCCCCCGAATTCCACTGATCTGATAGTAGTTTTTAACTCGTTTTCGTTTAAGAAATTATTAAACCACTATCACAATCTTGATTTCACAAGAAGTGAAAATGGTCGAGGAATATGTAAGCATTTTTCAGACTTTCAGTACTTACGGGAAGTATTTACCAGAAAGAAGGGCTTAATCTTTTTGGTCTCTAAAGTATTGATTACATCTTATTTTAGTCCCTAATGTATTAATTGGAGAAATTTGGTCCCTAACATTCAAAATTTGTACCAATCAAGTCCCCAACCTATACTATGTTAACCTTTTCTGTCAAAAAGGGGCAATGATGTCATTTCGCGCAAATTTCCTCCCCTAAATGCAAAACGGACCTTCACCTCAAACCCAACGGATAATCTATATTATAAAAGGGGGCTCAGTTTTTTGAATCCCTTATATTTTCAGCCCTTGGATTCAATGGATGGTCGAGATTGATTTTCATGCCAACCCTCAAGAGCTTAGATCAATTAAGTTTTTAATCGATGGCCAAGATGCATTTTCAGGCTTAGATTTTGCCGCCTAAATTGTCAGCCATACTTGGAAACCAAAAAACGTTGCCTATTTTGATACTCTCTCTCTGTCTCTCTCCTCCCTTCCTTACTCATGATTACAGATTTGGGAACACAAATTTCCACTCTCTCTTCAATCACGTAACAGCCACATTGAAAAGGAAAGCTTCAATTACGTAACAACCAAAATTAATTCTGCTATCTATTTTTTCCATATTCCCATCTTGAGCAATTATCACTTTTATTCCTCTCTCTCCCTACCAAAATTAACTTTTTTCCCCTGAAATCACTATTTGCTTTTTATTGATCGATCAATTAAGTATGTGACAGTTAATTTGTGTAAGGATCTTTGGTTTCGTGTTTGCTATTGCTTTTATAGATTTTGCAGCAAGTTTATTTGTTCAAGCAAATAAGGTTGGATTGGATAGGTATGGAATGCAAGATAGTGTGGTTGATTTACATTAGTCTTGAATTTCATGGGGAAGTACTTTGAATCAATTGTATAGTTTTTTTGTTTTTTTTTTGCCATATGTTTCTTACTTTTTTTTTCACTACTAAAACTTGATTGATAAATCAAATATATGAGATTTAATTTGATAAGGGATCTTTGGTGCAAGGCAAAATAGTTGCTTAGTGCCTTTAGACATGAGTAATGAATGGACTCAATCTGATAGAATGAATGTCTTTTGTTGTTTTCGTACACTATATCTGATAAGAACTTTAGAGGCTTTAATAGACAAGTTCTTTATTGTATTATAAGTTCGAACAAAGTACCTTTTAAAAACTATCTTTATTGTATTAATGGTATAGTTCTCTATTTTATTTTCTCATATTCACTAGCTAAATGAGATGATGTTTATGGTCAGGCGAACGATTATATTAGCTTGGAACTGCAACTTCACGGAATCGAAATGTCATTCAAGTATTTCATACTCAAGTTTCGTTTGTTGGAGTGTATTCAGTCACGGGTCATTTGCTAGTTGCAATGACAAAACCAGTTCTCACAAACCGCGATATAATTTCAGAAACCTGAACACACAAAAAAAGCCTCAGAGAGGCAAACAAGGTTGAAAAACACACAAACTAAACTTAGCCATTTCGGTCTGAATGATGAAGCTGTGTAAATAGATTTTCTCCCAAAATTTGAATTCAGCAAAGGAATCAGAAAGACGAGAACATCATGCCCTCCATTTAGGACTTCGCCAAGGCGGCGGTTGCGACCAGTTAAAGCAAAAAGAACCCCCAAATAAAACCATATCTGATCCCCAACTAAAAATTTCTGGGAAAAACCAACTCCAAAATCCAAATATATACCCCATTACACCTCCTTGGACTAAATATGTGGGTATTTAGTGTGTCTCAAGCTGCTTATTAGATAGAGAAAGAGGACGGGGCCAGTCGGCGAAAATGACGGAATCCGAAAAAAACCGACAGTGATCTGAAGGAAAGTTCCGTCATTCAGAAACGAGAAATACCAGACCAAACGAAAACGACGACGATCTGAAGGAAACCCAGCAACCCATGTGGTGGGTTTTTCTCTCAATCAATTTGTGGGGAACATACAATGGTGTCGATTGTTCTTTTGGGTTTAATCAAGGGCATGGATTGGTATCGGTGAAGGAGGGTGGTGGATATTTTTTTTTTTTGGAGAGAGAGAGAGAGCAGTTTTTTTTGGCTTAAGTAGTATTTTTTAAAAGGTAATTGTTTTTTAAAAATATTGTGCAAAATGATGTTATTGCCCCTCGTTTTTAACGGAAAAGGTTAATGGAATTTGGGTTGGGAATTTGATTGGTACAAATTTTGAACGCTGGGGATTAAATTTATCCAACTAAAATGAAACGCGGTCAATATTTTGGGGATAAAAAAGGTTAATAAGCTAAAAGAAGAATATACTTACGTGAGGTTCACCGTGGGTATACTATATACTGATGGGATTTATTTTATTTTCTATTTTTCAATCAAGAGTACTTTTCTTTTACTTGACCAGATCAAAACGTAAGTAGGGTTACGGGATTCGGGGATCCCGTAGTGCGCCTCCGCACTACGGAGTTGTAGGGCGGCCAAAACTACGTCGTTTTGAATATGCAAAGGTTTAGAATCATAGCAATTTCTCTCTCTTTGGATTATGTCAAGTTTAAAATTAATATTTTTTTTTGTGGGCCTTTTAAATATCTAGAAAATTAGTTTGTGAACTTAAATTTGTACAAGACAACATTAACTAATAAAATTCATCTATTTTGTCGAAATACTAGTTTTTACAAAGTGATTTTAGGCACGGACATTCACTAGTACGTACTATTGTAGGTGTGGTTTTGTGAGAAACCCCCTAAATATAACAAGTGGCATAATTTGGAATTTCTAAACACAATTGGCAATTTACATATCTTGACTCTTATTCTTAATACACTGCAACCCCTTCTCATCTCGAATGGGCATTAGTTTTACAAAATTGAAGGAAGCCCAAAAATTAAGAAGTTTAAAAATATGTTTAATCGTAGACTTTTTGTTTTGAGAACCAGGTTTTAGGGGGAAAAACTTCTACTCCTAAAATAAAAAAACAAACCAACCCCAATCTAAAATAAGTGACTTTTATGTTCACGTATAGAAGAAATCAAAAATCAAATTTGATTTTGATTTTCAACAAATAAAACTAGGTTAAAATGACGTAGTTTCGAGGGATTAAGTAGTGGTGTTCTTTTTGCACACCCAAAACGATGTAGTTTTGACCGCCCTACAACCCCGTAGTGCGGAGGCGCACTACGGGATCCCTGAATCCAGGGTTACGGGGATTGAAGACGAAACTTTATGGGACATTTAGATACACGTATATACCTAGTTGTAGGATGTATCCATTTATTTTATTTTTTTCCAATAAAGATATGAGTACCGATTCAAAGGTACCAAAATTGTACAAAATGGCCTATGGCCTATTTTTAGGTTTCACACGAATAATCCAAATCGTTGAATAATTTATTCTTTTCTTCAAGTAACTAGCTAGAATACCTACATACTCCTACTTTTTTGTGGACTAGAGAATATAATTTCTGAAAATCAAGAGGAAATTTCACGAAAAAGCATAAAATAAATTTACAGATCGAGGACCAAATTAACTTTATATATTTTACTCAAAAGTCTAAATATTTGTTGCTTTTAACTTCATTTTTTCAAAGTTCTGTATGATTGTTTCTACTAATCTCATAAAAAAACATCTTGCTCTCTGTATACCACCAAGCCATTGTCAGTGCCAGCTCAAATACTTTAGCTAAGTTCATTTTTAAAGAAATCAAAAAATTATAATAGCTCGCTTGACTATCTGATTCTTAGTCTTTGTAACAAAAAAAAAATTAAATCAACTGCATTAAGGATCACTGAGATAGTTTTTCAATTAATTTCTGTTTTAAAATTAGTGAAACCATGATCAATGTATAGTCTTTTTCTTATCCCACGTGGAAAAAGGAAAAAGAAAATGGAAATCCACCCACAAAAGGCACTGGTGTGCGACACAGGGCTTTGAAGAAGTGTGTCCAACTCTTGTGTCACTAATACCAGAGGCTCACTTGTTTGAAGCAAAAATAAAAAGGCTTTTAAAATAAAAAATTTCAAACTTTTTACATAAAGTGAAAGTACTGGTTGATATCTAGTAAATTGTTTAAAAAATATTGAATTTTTCTTGAAAATTTTGTATTATTTTTAAGTCCTCGTTTTGCAGACCAGACAAAGAATTTAAGATGAAGGGAGTATATCATATATAGAGAACTTTTAAACGGGTGTAAAAAAAAAAAAAAAAACAGAGATAAAAATCCAGGAGAGGCATGTGACCCCCCAGGTCCTTAGCTGCCTCCGCCCCTGCTTGCTGGCCTTGGCTATCTCTGCCCTTGCCGATGATTAGTTCGCCGAGGCTCCGCACACCGGTAATAAATCATGTACATTTTCAATTGCCCATAGGAATATGATCTTGTCATACAAATTTTGATCTGGGTTTACCAATTTTGGCATCCAACGATGGGAAATGGAACATTTATTTAGGAAAATTTTGAGAAAGGAAATCATCTCCTTATCGTTTAAAAAATATTTTGTTTCCATTTAAATAAGTTGTTTCCTAATATGTATGAGAAATGGTAGAACTTTCTATTTTTTGTACAAAAATTGTTTGGGGCTGGTGATACACTAGAGTCAACTGTACCCAATTACCTCCTACCTTGTCTCCTAGATGAGATAAGAGTTATCAGATAACAGGATTCTGTTAAACTAATAAATATCTTATCTCCTCTCACTTTAACCTCTACCTCTAACCCTTTCTCCCTCCATGTTCAACTCTTTCTCCTTCAATGTTCCTCTGATTCTCGTGGATTCACACATTGCGATGCGTCAACTGATTTGAGTTGCTCGAGAATAAACCGGTAAGAAATCAACTCTTTGAATGCTTCGTACGTTTCTATTTTGCATCATTGTTTCGATTATATTTCTTGTAATCAATACTTAACGCCATTAATCTGGACCCGGGAATCCTATAAGCACTGCAGCAATAGTGCACTACAAGATCCCGAATTCCATTAATCTGATAGTAGTTTTTTACTCGTTTTCGTTTAAGCAATTTATTAATCCAGTATCACAATATTGATTTCACAAGAAGTCAAATGGTTGAGGAATATGTAAAGCATGTTACTAGAAACAAGAATATACATGGGGTTCACCGTGGGTATATACTGATGGGTTTCTTCTTTCTTTTTACTTGAACTGATCAAACCCTAAGTAGGGTTACAGGAATTGAAGAAGATATTTTATGAGACATATAGATACACATATATATAACCAGTTAATTTTTTTTAGAGTGCCGGAATTTGTTGCGTGTTTCCTCTTTATGATAAACCATTCGATACCCTACTTAATTTTAATTTTGCTATTTTTTTTATGTTGTCGACTTAATTAATTATGTGTTCATTGAATTCTTGAATTAATTAGAAGCCAATTGAATTAAAAATGAGAATTTAGTCTAGCAATTGGATTTAGTTTAGTAAAATAAAAAAAATCAGCAATGCGAATGTTTAGGATACAAAAAGTGATACCAAAAATATTTGAACAATTTTCACACTAATTTTTAAAAGCTAAACTAGTGGCTTATTAAATTGATTTTCCTCCTAATGTAGAGGCTCTCCCTTTCTAAATTCTATCTTTAATTAGCTTTGGATATGCGATTTTGTATGTGTTGGGCTTAGCATACTTGTCACAGGAATTGTTTGGACTTTTTCGCATAGCCGAACGTCTAATTTGATGTAATCTTATACTGATATTCTCTCCTACCGATTTAGAAACGAAAATTGTGCGCGTTTTGAGTAGATTGATACGACCGGAAGGGCAATGCGGACATCAAAATTCCGTTTACCTAGTTCACAACTTCCTCAATTGTTCCTAAATTTCACTGACTAATATTCTTGATTTTATGGAAAATGCAGATATAAAAACACAAAGCTTCGGCTACTAGAAAATCTAAGAACTCAATGAAGCCATGCTACAACGTCATTCTGCGGCCTCTAGGGTTTCTTATACTTCTTGTAAGTTTTCTAAACCTCCATTTTCTTGTTCATTTACAGCAAGAAACTTAAACTCACCATTTTTATTCGATATTTTAACAATCTTGTTAAAATACAAATAAAAATGGTGTTAGCTAGTGGGCACTTTGATGGGTCTTCTAGTAGTCAATACTCAGAATTTGCATCGTTGTTGCACTGTACAAATCTTCTACTTCTTCCGTCTCTATTTAAGTTTCTTCTATGAAAAGACGTGCAATGGTCAGTTAAAAAAATTAGAGTCCTTCATCGCTCTTTTTTTTTTTAAAATTTCGTTGCACCAAATTAGTGAATTCAATTGAATTCTCTATTTTAGTGCAAAGAAATTGAAAAAATTACGCACAGAAGTAAAGAAATTGAAAAAGTTACACACAGAAGTACTTTAGTTTTTTATATATATATATATTAAAAAAATGCTCTTCTTTTTTAAAGGAACGCTTAAAAAATAATGGAGAGAGTACATAAGTATTGTGTTTATAGCCAATTTCTTAGTAGTTCACTTTTGTCACCCATTTGACAAGTGGTCACGTTAACTAGTTAAAATGGTAAAATACTTTGTTTCAAATCGGACTCACTATTTAATAAAACACATCGGAGGTGGTTGTCGAGATGGCAAGTGGTGAGAGGGTGTGAAACTTTCTCCAAGACATGGTCGCGAGTTCCCGCTTGCGGGTAGTAGTCCTTGTCAACCAAATGTTCTGTATTGGGTATTATCTGTCCAGCTTACACTTTAGTACATAAGATGTGGTGACAAACTACTCTCCCATCGGTATGAGTTATTCTGAAAGGACGCCCAATGAGCTTGATTTCTTCAATATGTACTATGTACTGGCTCACTGACTTAACATACTATGAGATTTGTTAAGCTTGTAACTACAGTCTCCTTTTCCCAACCCTTTCTACTCATCGCAAAAAAAAATAAAAATAAAAAATAAAAAATAAAAAAATAAAAAATAAAAAAATTCATATATATGTTAAATAAAATGAAGTATTTTATACACCTAGAATTGATTTACTTTGTTGATGCATGGCAGGGAATTTCAAGTTTTGTGATATCGAAATTATGTTTTACGATCAAGCAAATTGAACATGGGGTGACACTGCAGTCCAATCAACTCCACAACAAATCATTTTCAGAAATAGAGAACACTGCAAGGCTTCTGCTGCCACTGAATTCATCCGCATCAAATTTGGCAAGAGCTCTCAGTTCATACCTCAATGGAATTGAGTTATCTTTCGAAGCTATTCAAACCAAGGCAAGTTCTTTTGATTTTTTAACTACTTATATTCATTGTAATGTCAAAATCTGATTTAAAATAAGGGACAGACACAGGATTCGAGTGTGGGTTGGGCGAATAATATAACAAAAATTTATTAGGCGGGCAAGCCTATATAGTTTTAAAATTTTAAGAAATTTACTACTCTATTTATACGAAAATTTTGAAATTGGGTAGGGCGGTCACTGGGACTAGTCCGCCTCTGCGTCCGTCCTTGTTTGGAATGATGCGGTAGTTGGGGTATATATTTTTTTCCCAATGAATGGAGGTAAATATGCGGCATAATTTGGTGTGCAATTTCAATCTTACAAAGCAGAGAGATATTTGTACTGACAATTTTATATTGGAAAGTGCCAAAGTCCATCAAATCGATTTTTCACACCCTTGGTATATTTAAAAAATGAATTTAAATTTCTTATAACTGTGTGAAAACAACAAAAAATATGTATAAAAAAATGGCAAATGTGTTGAAGTTATAACTTATTTAGCATTACATACAGTCAGTGGTGGTGCAAAAGGCTGAACCACGTTGAGGTCAAGGGGTCACGTGTCTCCTGGATTTTCAGTAGAGTAAGAAAACCCATCTCTAATGCCATATTTGCTTGACAGAAGAAAATATTTTAGTCCATTACCAGAAGTCTTGTCATTAAAAAAAAAAACTGTAAATTGTTGAACATTTTTGCACCAATTAAAAAACTAATCGACATCTTCAAATTGATGCAAAAGATAAATGAAAAACTAGTTTTATTTTAGTTTTTTTGGTAATAGAATAACTTTTTAGCGTTACAGTTTATCTGAAAAATAGCACAACTTTTCGTGACAGTTTATCTGAAAAATAGCACAACTTTTCGTGACAAAGGACGAATGGAGTAGGTTTTTTCCTTGAACTGATGTTTACATGTTCCTCAGGTTGCACCAACTATGTTCCTAGCACTGTCAACAATACCAAATCTATCCCAGGTTTCTTACATAGGATCAGATGGGCTAATGTACTTATTCTACAATGATGGAGACCAAACACTTGCAGTATTTTCCAACACTTCATTTTCCTCCACATACTACACTCAACCGGTTAATCACAACACCGGAAAGCTATATGGAGCAGCAATCAGTTCAAAATTTATGTTCAAGTTCAACACAAGTTGGTACCAAAATTTCTTAAATATAAGAACCGGTCATTCTTTGCTTGGAATTGGGTGGAACAGAGCTCAAGATCTTGTGTTTTCTAGCACCGCGGCTATGGATGGCAGAGGGGTTATTTCCATAGGTATCCCGGTAAAAGTATTCACTGATTTTTTCGCCGGGATAGACTTTCATGGCGGTGATTTTCATTTGGCTGCGAATGACGGCCATGTTCTTGTGGAAACCAAGCTCCCCGAGACTCAAATTTTCGTGCAAAATGGCACGGTTTCATTGTATTGGAAGAGTATGGATGGCTTGGTTACATATCGTAACAAATCGTGTCGATTGGATGGTGACGGTGAAGACTGCCATTTCAATGCGAAGATCAGAGGAATTAAGCACGTATTTTACTGCTCACCTATTGAAATTGCAGGAGTTCCATCGGTACGTGTCTTGATTAATTAATAATTATGTTTGAAACTGGTGCTTAGTAGAAAGATGACATGTTTATTTGATGAATTTCAATCAGCATTCTTCTATTTCAATACATTTTTAACACCATAATTAAATTAAATTGGGAAGTCTAGTACAAGATAAAATGTTGCAGCCATTTGTTCTATTTGCCTGTTATCTTATTAGTCTTGAATTTAACCTTCAGGAGAATGCAGATATAGCTATAGTAAAAGGTGTCAAATCATTTTGACATGGTATAAAAAGAATTATATGTTGCACTGATATGGACACGGGCACGAAACCAACATGCAAATTTTTAACACTCCACAAATAACACCTTTGAATTTTAATTTCAATTGCGCTAATCAGTGTTTTCAAATCGGGATACGTACCATGTATTATTTTTTTTTCATTGTATATATCGTATCGAGATACGTATCGCATATCTTAAGATATGTTTGATAGAAGAGTAAAAGTTTCTAATGTTTAGTTAGACAAGATTTTGAGGGAGGGAGAAATAATTAATGCAAGAGTGGGGAAGGAGGGTATTTATATTACACTTAAACTTAAAAACTCTTTTTTTTTTTTTTTGGTTTAGTACAAAATGGCTAGAATCCATCCCTATTTATATACTCAATGGAAGAGTCTAGTCCAAATCCATGGAATGGCCTAGTACAAAGATATTTTCATATAAGATAAACTTTGAGGTAGATACTAGAATTACATATGTAACTAATTCTCACAAAAAAATGTAGATATTTCACAAGGATATCAAAGAATTTCTAGAAGATAGATATTATAGAGCTTCTAGGATCTAGATATTTATATCTACTAAAATAATATCTTTCATCTTTGAACTCTGTCAATTGGGCTTATTTAAACTTTATTTTTCTTGTGTCAAAATACCAAATCTAGTTTATTCTTCAACAACAATAATCATAATTAGCATACGATTTAAAAGGTAGTTATACCTAATGACTTCAACAGACTATACTTACATTTACAAAAATAAAATATTTTTAAGATGCAAAATTTCAAGTCTCTCAATTGGGGTCTATCATATTAAGGTTTTTGCTGCCTTATCTATGGAAAGAAAAGCAGAGTTTATTTAAACTTTTGGAATAGACTATTATATGATGCACTCTCTTAAATAAAAAATCTCTTTCTTTTGGTTGGTTGAATGGCTAACATAGATATCTTCATTCACCAAAACAAATCTTCTTCTTTTTTTTCCAAGTATTTTACTTTTTGCTTGCTGACAAAATTATTTATTTTTTGACATTGTAGCAAACTAAAAAAAAATTGGCAATATTATTTCAATAACACTGGGTGAAACACAAGAACTAAAAAAGAAAAAATGCTGATAATGTGTTTTTAGTTACTTTGACTGTAATTTTTTTTTCCAGGTATACGTACTGTCTTTCCCCGCAAAAGGTTTGGAAAGTCTAGTTCATGAAAACAGCAATCTAGCCCTCACACTTCTTGTGCTGATGTTTGTTATAGTACTTGTTTCCCTTTGCATTTTCATAACCTTGATCATAAGGGCTGCAAGAAGGGAAATGTTCCTATGTGCCGCGCTCATAAAGCAAATGGATGCGACTCAACAAGCCGAACGAAAGAGTATGAACAAGAGTCGTGCCTTTGCTACCGCAAGTCATGATATGCGCGCTTGTTTGGCGGGCAATAACTGGTTGGACTGACCTTTGTCTTAAACAAGCCACTCCTCATTATGGTCTGGAAGATTACTTGAAGCTCATAGAGACTTGTGCTGCGGATCTTTGTGGTACTATCCTTGTTTTTCCATGATTTCCACCGATTTAGAAACTAATTAACTCTATACATGTCCGACTAAATTCTCTTGTCACAGGAATTTTGAATTCTGTTCTCGATTTCAGTAAAATGGAAGCTGGAAAAATGCAACTTGAGGAAGAAGAATTCGACTTATCCAAACTTCTCGAAGATGTTGTCGACATGTACTATCCCCATGGCATGAATAAAGGCGTGGACGTTGTGCTTGATCCTTGCGATGGATCAATTTTCAAATATTGTGTTGTTAGAGGAGATAGAGGGAAACTCAAACAAATCTTGTGCAACTTATTTCACAATGCAGTTAAGTTTACAGCAGAAGGCCACGTCTCAGTTCGTTCGATAGCCAAGAAACCGAGTAAAGAAGATGCCATAATTGCTTCCAACCGCAATGGAATTTTGAAATTTTTGTCAAGGTTGTGTTACAGGAATAATGGAAGTTTCAGTGGCTTGGATGAGATTCAAACACTAAGGCAGAATCCCAACTGTATGGAGTTTGTATTTGAGGTGGACGATACTGGAAAGGGAGTTCCCAAAGAACAACAGAAATCTGTTTTTGAAAATTTTGTGCAAGTTAAAGAATCAGCCCATGGACATGAAGGTTCTGGTTTGGGACTTGGAATTGTTCAATCACTGGTAAGTAAATTGCATCTATTGAAATTTTTGTTTAATTACACTTCTTTCGAATTATGAAATTTGTTATGGAGAGGAATAGTCCTTAATTATAGTAACTTACAAATGTTTTAGTCAAATTTATAGTAGTGAACTTTCACATTCAAACCTAAAATCCAATTTTGCTTGTATTTCACGTATTGATATAACAGATATGATACGACACGTTTATAAATTATATTCCAGGTGCGTCTGATGGGGGGAGAGATCAAAATCATGGATAAAGAGCACGGTGAAAGGGGGACTTGTTTCCAGTTCAATATTTTTCTTACTGCTACCATCCAAGACCCGGAAGACTGCAACACTAGTGCTGGCACTTCACCTGATTTTCATCAAAAAATGGGGTTGCATCGTTGGTCCCCCACTCCTAAATCAGAGGGGTCCCATGTTGTGCTCCTGATTACAGGCGAAGAACGAAGAAAAATCTCAAAGAAGTTTATTGAAAACTTGGGCATAAAAGTATATATCGCTAGGCAAGAGAGAGATATTTGTCACTTCCTTAAGAGGATAAAGCGCAAGTTGGACTATTCGCGGTTCAGGTCTTTAGAGAATAATGAGTTCTGTATGCTTGATTACTTGTCCAAATCTGCATCCAGTAACTCCAATTCAGGTGGCATTGATGGGTTTTCGGGTATCCATGATTCTTCCACCAGGAAAAGCAATTCTAAACACTTGCCAACTTTCATACTTATTGTAGTTGATGCTTGTGCTGGACCTTTCTCTGAACTATACTCAGTGGTTGCCAAATTGAAGAAAGATACTCAGAATATCCAATGCAAGGTTGTTTGGTTAGACAATCCGCTCATTCGTGCCAAAAACCCTGAAAAAAATAGGCCAAGTCTTCTATGTGATCAGAGTTTGTCAAAGCCATTTCACGGATCAAGCATGCGTCGAGTCTTAGGACTCTTGCCTGAATATGGAGGTATATACCAATGCAATTCTCCCACAACAACAAGCGAAGCAATTCAAGGAACGCAATGGGGTGTTCACTTAAAAAATACTATGAGTAGAAGTCCCTTGAATGGGAAAAGAGTTGTGGTTGTTGAAGATGTTGAGATTTTGTGCAAGCTAGCTGCCACTAGTCTTCGTAAGGTTGGAGCAATTGTTGACGTTTGTGTGAATGGGAAAGAGGCTTTTGATCGAGTTTGCAAAGTTCTTGATGATCAAAACGGCGAAGGACATTCCCAGGCTCTCCCTTATGACTATATTTTCATGGATTGTGAGGTATTCTAACTCTCCTCACAATTATTACCTTATAGCTCCAATACTACAAGCACATTCTGAAACACCAAATCCCACAATCTGTTGGAAACTTGTTAAGGAGAAATATTTATATGTTCCATCCAGTCTTTCATTGATTACATGTGTCTTTCTAATCTATCAAATATCTTGTATCACACAAACAGACTTTGTTGAGGTTTACTAGAGTCTAGTGGAGTATTCTGTTTGACTCCTGATGTGGCCAAAAAATATCCATAGAGTGTCTTGATAGTGTCCTAGTGTCTCCAGTGTATTTTAGAATGTCCTTCGAGTGTTCCAATGAAAAGAAAAAGAAGAACTAGATAAAATAGGACACTGCCGACATTAGTGTTGAATGCGTATTCGGAGAGTGTTCAGAGGTTGTCGTTACTGAAAAGTGTGAACCACTTTGCTTTGAAGATTATAACTACTCTAGTCCCTTGGGTTCCACGATAACACCGTACAGATTTCATACTTTATTTTTTGTTACGAGAAAAGCTATAACTTGATTTGGGTTATTGTAATCTTGATGAAGTTTCCAACACATTACTACTTATTTTAGAAGATCTAAGATCATTTGTTGTCATTATTACCCTTTGTAACAATTCAATCACATAGATGAGTACGCAATTTATCTTTTTATTCTTACAAAGTTATTTGTGTCATTTTTTATGAACAGATGCCGGTAATGAATGGTTATGAAGCAACAAAACTGATAAGAATAGAGGAGAAACGGTACGGCATCCACATTCCAATCATTGCACTAACAGCCCATGCCATGGAAGAAGAAGCAAGCAAGACCAGGCGCGCTGGAATGGACTTTCACTTAACAAAACCATTGCAAGAGGAGACATTGTTGGATGCCATCCGTCATATGGAGATGAAATGAAAAATATTGACAACATTCCAGATTCACTTTGTCCTTTGGATTTTGTTCATAATTTATTTGTTTCTAAGTCTAATCTTTTTCGTATATTCCTAATAATATGTTCATTCTCCTAGGCATTTTGTCTTTGATCATCGAAGTAGTTAATGCTTTTACCTCCAATGTCCAACAGCTTCTTTGGCATTCCTTCGGTGAAATATTGACAATGCAGGACACTTTATCGCCATTTTGTTGGCACTTCAACACGCTTCTTGAACTATTTGAACATGACCTAAGGAACGAATCCCTTTCATATAACAAAGGAATGGATCTAAGCAACTTTAAAATGTCTGTCAAACCATTTATAAAAACACCACATGTTTATATTACCCTATTCTGCAGATTTTTAAGTCTTAAAATGAATAGTTCAAACAGTAAAATTTGTAGACTATTACTGATTTGTTATTTCAATTTGTAATTCAGGTACTTGCACCTCAACGAAGAAACTTTTTTATTTTTAACAAATTTCTATTAGGGCGGAAGATTAGTAAATTTGCAGTTAACAGACTTTATACATTAAAGTATGGCTTACATGGAGATGAAGATGAAGCGTGGTGGAAAAGTAAAACGCACCTATTCACGAACAAAAAAACAAGATGTAAAACACACCTTTTATAGCCCAAAATGCAGCATCAATTCATAGGAAAACCAACCCAAGGTAGAGCATTAATTCATGCTGATGCGGAGAAGAAATCAGAAGTCGAATGAACTTTTGGGGAAAGAGATGAAGAAAGTTTTCTGGAAAGAGTGGGGGGTTTGTTGGGCAGTTGGAGTTTAAAATGAATGTGGCAGTTGGGGATGATGTACGTGGGTGTGGGTATAGGGGAAAAAATGGGTTCTGAGAATGAGTGAATTTAGGGGGGTTGTACGGGAAGAGGGGAATGCCGCTATGCAGCATGTGCACAGCACCGTGTTGTGCACATTCAGGTCGTCTGTTCCTCGGATGGACAGTCCAAATTTCATATTGCATGCACGAAAACGAATAGTCCGGATGCAAAGGTGCCGAGGTGAAATCTGAGCCGTCCATCCGATCAACGAACGGCCCAGATGTTCACAACACCATGCTTTGCACGGGGCTGCGCAACAGCAACCCTAGGTCCGGTTGTACGTGGGCGTGGGTAAAGGAGGGGGTTCCGAAGGATTGTTTTTTAAGGGAGGAGGTACTTTTGGAGGAAAATATAATTGAAAATTGTAAGAAATTAGGATTGGGGGTTTAAAGGCTTTTGAGGGTGCTAACTACATTACTTACATATAGATAGACGCACAAAAGAACACGGGCATGCATCCTTGACCCAGCACAACCCATTAACCTTTAAAATCAACCATAGAGATTCTATTTCGAAACCCAATCCTCGCCAGCCAAGCGAGACAACTGACAGGTCTAGTCCTGTAAGTAAATTTGTGAGCTCATTTTGGACCACTATTTTTTGTGCGAGTTAATCTACTACGGGAATGGATATTGTTCGCTTAAGGAGAAACAGGTTCCGTGGGTAATTAAGTATCGCATTGAAAATTCTAATATTAAAAGGGGTGTCACCTATTGTAAAATGAAGGGGTATTTGAAGTATTCTAGTAGCGAGATGCCGGATGAGCAAACTATGAGACCGCCATCTATTGTGGTGTGATCCAAAAAATACACCAGAGAGAATGTTGATGTATGGCATTGTGTTATCAAAATCGATTATTTAACATTGTCGTGCTTCTCGACAAGCTCTACAAAACAAACACAACTAGTTTGACCCGGAAAATCCAAAACTGGACACCCATTGTTGAAGTCCCCAGTGGGCATCAGATACTCTCACCAACTGGCAACGAGCTAAATACAACTAGAGGTAATGAAATGCAGGAGTCTTCGTTATCACGAAATAAAAAGGAAAACTATGCAAAGAGGTAACCAAGAAGACCAAAAGGGCCATTATAGTGTACATGATTTCCAATTCAAAAACCAACATAAATGTGCATCTCTCTATTATTCCGATAATCGGGAGTCGAATGAGATTATAATTAGCCGCAGTTTTTGAAAGCCTGTCTGTCCTAAAACAAAAACTCAAATACTAAAATCAAACAAGGGAAGAAAAAAAAATAATAATAATTCAAACACCTCACGGCCCAAATTTCTCGAAGATTGAATTGTCACCGGGACATTCTACCTCTCTCTCTCCCTACAGTTCATCCTGGAAATGCAAACCACAGAGACAAAATGAGAAAAAATGATTTTATCTTTAATACAGAATTGAATCAAAACAACTCAACTAGAGAGAATCCTTACATGTGCGGCGTCATTGTCGTGTGCGTCATCAACATCGTCGTCGTCGTCGACATCAGCGTCCTCATCAACATCCTCAGCCTGAAAAACAGTTTACCAAAAAATAAAGACTCAGCTGAAACAAACAAATTAAAAAGGATTTGAGATAAGTCCATTAGCTTACATCAGAATCTACAGGATCATCCTTTGATTCCTGAGAAAATCAAATCCAGAAGTTAATGATAAGACGGAAATTGCAGAATAATATTCACTCAGTAAAAGGTTCAGACAGAAATTGCAGAATAATACTTCACCGAGTAAAAGGTTCAGGCTATGTAGCACGGACACGGACACGGATAAGGCAATTTTGAAAAAAGGGACACGGACACGGCGGGGGACAAGGCAATATATGTATATTAATATATATATAAATATTATAAAAAAAATTCAAAAAATTTAAAATTTTAAAGATTGATAATTACAGTTTAACCCCCAAAAATTTTTAAAAATTGCAATTTGACCCCTAAAAATTTGAAAAATTACAAATAGACCCCAATTTTTTTAAAAAAAATTACAATTTGTCCCCTGCCGTGTCCCCGCCGTGTCCCCCTAAAAAAATTCAAAAAAATTGGGGGACACGCCACGTGGCGTGTCCCATACGTATTCCGCCGTGTCCCCGTGTCCCATACGGCAATACGGCGCCTCCTAGGAGTGTCGGTGCTTCATAGGGTTCAGCCGACTCATATAAACTATTATATTTCCCCTCGCATGCATTTGCGTTGGATTTAACAGAGGTACATGTTGAATATCCTCCCATGTACAGTAATGCATTTTCAGACCTCAAAATAATAGGGTAGTGTTTTGTCCGCTGGATCATTCTGACCTTTGACTTGCTAAAAACTTTACAAAGCTTTTTACTGCAAATCGATCACCATTCACCAATTTAGGTGAATGCCGATACCATAGGGGCGCCAGGAATGACCTTTCTAAGTTATTCCATTTTTTCTCAAAATATTAGGGCACTCGCTTGTTCCCTTGGAGTGCTCACCTTTGGTTTGCTAACCATTCACCAATTTAGGTGGATATCCATCCCATTGGTATCCATCCCATTGGGAGGCCGAGGAGTAACTCTCTAAAATCATTCCACCAACCCAAACACTACCTATGAGCATTACTGTTACGCTGATATCATGAATATTAGTTATGTACGATTAAAAAAAAAAAAAGGTACCTCAGCCTCGTTCTTCTTCTCTGCCTCATCAAATGCAGTCTTCTCAGCCTGCAGAATAATATAATCTCAATAACTGACATATAGTAGAACCTTTCGACAACGTGCTTTTAAGACAAAATGTCAACATACATCCTTGTGTTTGCCCCATGTTTCCTCTGCCAGCTTTGCGGCGTATTCCGGATCATCACAAATCAAGACATTGTCAAACAAAGTTCCAGATTTCACCTGACAAAAGAACATGCACCTAACTCAGTCATAGTCCCAATTTCCCTGTACAAATAAGACTCAGAAGGGCAAAAATCAAAATACCTGCCACAATTCAATGCCCACATATTTCAAGCTTGGGTAAACATAGATATCAGGATCATCTTTAAAATCTGTATGTAATAGAAATTGTAGAGGTCAGTTAAGACAAAACATAAAGACGAGAGGAGCTGAGATAACATGGAAAGCCTACAATAGGACAGAGAACCACCTGGGTTGGCAATTATAGGTGCCTTCCACTTTCCCTTGTAGTTGGGATTCTTAATTTTTTGCAAAAAGGAGAATGACATAAACAGGGGTGTTCAATCATACGAAATCATATAACTTATATGAAGGACTCCACAAACCTTTTGTTTCCATGGACCCTTGTACTCCGGATTAGCCATTGTGGGGGCTGTCCATTCACCATCTTCCTCATCATCCCAGTCCTCAGGCTGAAATTGCAAGCCATCTCACTCAATAAAAAAATTTCCTAATTCCTGTCATATAATATTTGACGGGAACCTGTAAAAACATACCTTTTTGGCATCAGGATCTGGTATCTCCTTTGGGATGTCATCGTATCCCTGTGAAGATAGTAACATATTACAACTTCTAGGCTGTCAAATAAACTTTGGGATAAACAAGGATGAGCTGGTATTAAATTATTTGCTACCTCTGGCTTCGTATCTTCAGGATCGGGAATATATTCCTTGTCATCCCAATCTTCAGGCTGCCATCATTAAGTAGTTGAATCGATGTCAGAAATAAAATTAAAAAAAAAACATTGAATTAAGAAAATATGAAACTCACTAGTATTCGGACATACAAAATTACCTTCTTGGCCTCCGGATCCTTGATTTCCTTTGGTGGTAGAAGGTCCCAATCAGAGTACAAGCTACCAGTTTGCTTCTCCGCATTGTCGATAAGGATGCTGTAGGTTGCATCCGGGCGGAGGATAAATGTATAGACATGAGTCAGCTGGTCTGTCTCACAAGGAACATCCTTCTTGATCAAGTGATTTGTTTCGTTGTACGTAAGAATAGCGTGGACTTTCTTGGTGCTGTAGCCACAGATATCTGGACCAAACATGATGCTACATATAACCATATGATATCGAAAGTCAGACAATGAACAGAGACAACACCATTCTAGTAGATAGAAAGTAAACGGGGAAAATATGTTACCTATATGGGGTATCACCACCGAATTTCTTTTGATCAATTCCACTGCTAAGCAACTTCATGTAGCCACCACCGCAGTCAAGCTTCTGTTCGTGCTTAACAGAAAACTGGAAAACTAAGGTTGTATCCTTGTTACTGAATTCAGGGTACTCAGCTGATATAGCATAGAACCTGTAGTCTTCACTGGTCTGGATACCTGCATCAGGAAATGAAGAGACAAATCAAGGTCTTGTTTGATAACACAGATTCAGCACTTAAAACTAAATGAATTAAGTAATAAGTGATTAAGTAGGTTTGATAACCCCATTTTACATTATTTAAAAGATTAAGTGCCTCTTAAAATGTAAGCTTAAAAGTTGAAAAAAATTAAGTAGTTTTGAGCTACTTAATTTTGGGTGAATTGGTTTGTGTTTTCATTACCACCAAACCACCATACCACCGTTACCACCACCACTCCGCCACTCCCACCACAACTACCACCGCCGCCGCCACTCCCGCCACCACCACCACCACCAACTCTCACCACCACCTACTGCCACCACTACACCACCACTACTCTAACCATCACTCTGCCACCAACGCCGCCACGATGCTACCACTCCACCACTACCACCACCACTTTACCACCACAATCACCATCTCCACCACCACCACCACTGTCATTACCACAAATACTACAAAGACCACCACACTTTGCAACTTCCATCACCACTCCACCTCTACCACAAAAAACACTCTTTTGCCGCCTACATTACCACCACTCCCACCACCACTTCACCAGTCCCGCAACAACTACCTCCACCACCACCAATACTCCCCCCCCCCCCACCATCACTTCTCCACCACAACTACTCCACCATCACATCCCTCGTCCACCGCCGCCATTATTCCACCACTTCAACCACCAGATGTCATCACTCCACAACCACCACCACCACCACCAATACTCCCACTATCACTCTACCGCCACCGCAACGGCCACAACTCCCATCAGCATTCCACCACCACCACCACCACCTCCCCACCAACCACCACTCTATCCTCGAGCCACCATAATCACCATTATTGTAAATACACGGTTACCATTAATAACAACTCCATCCTTGAACCATCTTGTCAATATTGCATATATTTTTTTAGTTGGATAATTATACACTTTTTTCATTTATTGATTTGATTTTTGCATTCCATTATGGATGTGTAAAAGGAAAAGTAGAAAAAATAGTGAATTTAATATTTCAGCTTCTTGTACACATCAAACAGCTTATTTTTCAGTGCTTAAAATTCAGTTCATATCAAACAGCTTATCAGCTTAACAAATTCAGCTTTCAGTTTCCAGCACTTAATTTTCAGTTTTCAGCTTTATCAAACAACACCCAAGTAAACATATGAAACTGTTAAGCCGAGAGAGAGAGAGAGAAGTTAGGTACCTTTATCATCAGCATCTCCATGCCATTTACCAGAAGTGTAGTTCCACTCCCCAGCCAAGTTCTCATCTTTCTTCCAGTCAGATTTCACCCACCGACTTTCCCAACCATCTTAATGGTAAACAAGAGAGAGCAATTATCACATAGCAGCAACAAGTAACTATAACAGTAAACAATAGTTTCAAAGAAAGAAAGGGCAGGAAAAAGGGAGTTGTTTCTTGGATAGAGGAAGTAACTCAACCAAAAAGCGAACGGCTACAAAATACTATCGCTTTTTAGAAATTTACATCTGCTTGATGAACTTTTTAGTAATTTGATCACACTTTTCGCATATATGTATATGTACATTTATCAGCCTGTAGTTTGGATGGGAGTGTGATAAATGTGTACACATAAAAGTACACATATAGGTACTGGGGTTCTTAGAGAGCATAGCACACCTAGATAGCAGTCTCCTATATGACGAAAGGAAAAAAGATGGAATGAAAGTGTTTGTTGTTTAAACTATTGTTCCAATAAGTCTAGTCTACACAGCTTTGGATTTCAAAATTGTACAGCTATGCAGATAGATTTAAAACAAACGATTAAGCACTCCATCAATACAACAATACAAATACAAAATCTACCATTGTGCTTGATTGCTGTTCCTAAATTCTCTTTCCGAAATTCATTTACTGGAAAACATGGAAAACTTGTTTGGTCCATGGATTTCAATACTTGATTCTAAATCTTTTTTACAGAAACCATGAAATGTTCTTCAAATTCTCAAAAACCATTCCACCAAAGAGAGCAATGTTCAAAGTGTAATTCTTACTAGTAGTAAATGAGATATCTACACTACACTGTTGTGGGTTTCTAGCGGTGTAGCTACTTTCGACTACGCACTCCATGATTCAATTACACATAACCACAAGTCAAAAGGAGAAAAATGAAGAAGATTGTCTACAAGTTATTCCTATTTCTTCTGTTTTCCATACATAATTCATTCGCATCACGAATCACAACAGAAACATTTCATCGGAAACCATGAGTATACACTGAATGAAACTAAACGCAAACAAACAACAGAAAATGCAGAAAATCTAAAGCAAAAAGACGCAGCAACGGTCAAACTATCAGCTCGTCAACAGATCTACAAAACACGAATTGTAATTTACCAATTCAAAGTAATCAGATCCACAAGATGAATGTAACTACAATGCCAATTGTCAACAAGGAAGATCGAATTCGACATCAATTTCACCATAGCAAACTACTGTAAAATGTAAAAACCCTCCCGAAATGTAAGTGCTGAGAGTCAGAAGCAGGAAACACAATCTAGAGAGAGAGAGAGAGCGTACCAGTAAAACGTTCTTCGAAGAAAACTTTGGCTGACGCGATGGAGAGGAGAGAGAGTACAATGAGAGAGAGAAGAGTAGGGTTCCGTCTCTCCGTCGCCATGGCTCTAGAGAGAGAAGAGGAGGTGAGTACAGAGAGAAGGAGACTCATGCTATATAGAGAGATCCGTTTTTTCCGTGGGGATTTTTTAAAGTACATCTGCAACGCTCTGAAGCGACGAATCATAAAATGACATGTGTATTTGAGTGTCATGGATTTGACGTGGCTGATGTTAATTCGGTAAGTGCACGAATTGGAGGGATTCGTACTGCACGACATTTGGCCTGGCTTGGTTGGGGATTTCACGAGATTTGGCCTTGGGATTTTTTTGCATAATAAAATAATAGTAGTATTAAAATGGCAGTGGTTTTCCATGTGAATCTTAACAATATCAGATTTTATTAGAGCGAAAACGGCAATTAATATTAAGGGAGTTGATTTTCGTAATCTTATTTAGGGGGTGTTTCGCTAAATGTGTTTTTAGAATGAATTGGTTTTTCACGATTTTTTATGTAATGTATTATAAGAGAATGACATATCTCAGTTTTTTTTAAAAACTACTATTTTTTGTTAGTGAATCTTATTTAAAATAAAATATTTAGGCCGTCCAAATCAGTGTAAATTGATTAAAAAATGATAGGTGTATAATAATTAGACTCCAACATGACTTTAACACACTTACATGGTGTGTGGAGCCCTAACACACTCACATGGTGTGTGAAGCCCACATACATTTGAATGTGTGGACGCTACACAGTACACACCATGTGAGTGTGTTTGAGCCATGTTGGAGACTAATTGTTATACATCTATCATTTGTTAGGAGTTCACACAATACTTAAGCTTAATCGGATATTAGGAATAACTCGATCAAAAAAATCTAATTTTGCTCTAAACCCACGAATTAGACTTTTCGATCAAATATTTTTCTATATTCGATCAAGTTAAATTTTGCATAGCCTCCTAACAAATCAATTGAAACCCACAATATAGCTCACAGGTGACAGGTCTCACTGCATGTTGGTAAAATTACCCTCGCCCAAGATGAGGATGAACAAAATTCCTCCGAAGATTAAAGTGCACTGTGAAATTTGCATTGAAAAGAGGAGTTCACTAATATTCTAGAAAACATTAAATGTTTACAAGCTTCGAAATGTATAACCAGTGAAATATCTGTATAAGCAGTGAAATATCTATATAACAATGCAAGCCTTTCTCACATTTATTTTTGTATTTTAACTCATAAAGAGGGTTTTAGAGGTTTTTATTAGGGATGGCAATATCGCCCGAATCGACGGGTAACCGAACCGAAATTGTTTTTTTCCCCCGAACCGTAACCGGTTTTTGCCCCGTGGGTGCGGGTGTGGGTTTAATGGGTGGGAAACCGAACAGGTTCGGTTCGGTTTTGGGTTTACCTGGAACCCGAACCGATAACCGAACCGAACTTAACTGAACCGAACTCCTATTAATTACATAGGACCCCCTATATTATATATAAATATTACATAAACCCTATATGTATTTTTGAAATTACACTTTTTTCCTTTATATAACAATTAGCAGCCTAGGGTTTCAAAACCCATTTTGCTCCTCTCTTCAGAGAGCTCACGGCCGACATCCACTGTGACTCTGTGAGAGCACCGATCACCGAGATCGAGTCTGGTCCGACCAGGCGACCACCGATTGTTGTATGTCTCTCTCTCTCTCTCTCTCTCTCTCTCTCTCTCTCTCTCTCTCATAGATCGACCAAGCGACCACCGACCACTGAGCACTCATTTGTTGTTTCACTGGCTTGTTCTTTGTAGGTTTCAAAGGAATCAAAGTCGTGAGACTGTGAGAGGCTGAGAGATCGACTGTACTAAGTGTACTTCATAGATCGTCTCAGTTTTCACCGACCACCGTAACACTCTCTCTCTCTCTCTCTCATAGATCGACTGAAAATTGGTCGTCCATAGATCGACTGTACTCTCATAGATCGACTGAAAATTGTACTTTGTAAGTCTATTGTTTGTGTAGCTATTGCTACTTTGCTTAGATATGGATATGGATATGGATATCTGACTATTTGTTTGTTTTGTGCATAGCTGACTATCTTATTGTGTTTATTCTGTTTAAGAGGTATTCTACGTTTCTAGTTTTATATTGTTAGTGTGGTTTGGCTGAGAAGTGAGAATAGCTTGGCAGAATAAAAGGATTAAAGCATATTACAGATCAATATGCCTTTATCCATGCTTTGATCCTTTGTTATTGGTATTCTGTCATTCTGGTTTTATATTGATCCTTTGTGTTTATTCTGTTTAAGACGTATTCTGCCATTCTGCATGTCTGCCATTCTGAGTTGTGCTTTTGTGAGTTGTGCATTTGTACTTTGTAAGTCTATTGTTTGTGCATCTTACATTTGTGAGTTGTGCATTTTAATCTCTCCTTGGAAGGGGAAGCATGTGATGACAAAATAGTATATATTTGTTGGAAAATTCAGTGGCAGTGATATGTAACTTATGTCTATCAAATACTATATTTGTTCATGTTTTCATATTTGTTCTGTCCGAGATGCATAAGCACACACACCCTTCATGATTTTTCTATTTTTATTAACTACTTGAATAAAGAAGAGAATAGTTTAATCTGACATGTTTATATTATGTTCCTTTCTTGTGGTTTTGTAGGCTCAATCAATATCATGTCTGAATCACCTACCAATTCGGCTGCGCATGGAGATGGTTATGGTACTTCTTCACCAGAGATTGGTAACAATTCAAGTGAAAATCCAAGTGAAAATGATGGAGAATAATTGGCTGAAAATGAAAATGTTCTTGATAAAGATGATAATACCAAGTTGAGGTCTGTTTATTGGAAGCACTATGATAGGGTTCAAATCAATGGGGTTTATAAGGCCATTTGCAAGTATTGCCGCATCAAAATTTGGGAAACACAAACAATGGAACTTCGCATTTGATCCAACACTATAATTGGAAACACAAGAAGAGGGAGGAGAGCATGAGGCAACAAGTTCTAACAAACAATTTCAACAAAGGCCATACTACACAAGGACCGTCACTATCTTCTTACAGTTATGATCAGGATACGGCAAGGAAAGAACTTGCAAGTGCAATTATCATGCATGAATATCCTCTTTCAATTGTGGACCATGTAGGATTTAAGAGGTATTCTTTTGCACTTCAGCCGGCGTTTAAGGTGCCATCTAGGAACACTATAAAGAGTGACATATTTAAGATTTATGAGTACGAGATTGGGAAGACAATGAGTTTGGTGGTGGGAAATGCAAGTAGATTGGCTATCACAACCAACATGTGGACTTCTAGTAACCAAAAGAAAGGTTTCATGGCTGTCACAGCTCATTTTATTGATGATTCTTGGACTTTGCACAGTCGCATTTTGAGGTACATTTAAATTACGTCGTTATCGTTAATTTTTTGCTTTCATGTAATTTTTCATTTTTGTAGTGGTAATTAAATTTCAATGTTGCATGTTAGGTTTGTCTATGTTCCATGTCCACATACGAAAGAAGTTCTCTGTGAGCAATTGTTAGACTGTTTCGATGGATTGGAACATTGATAGGAAGATATCTTGCCTAACTGTTGATAATTGCACTACCAATGATGCCATGGTTGGACTTTTGGAGGATAAACTTGACTGTACCTCTCTTATGTTGGGTGGAGATTTGTTTTACATGGGTTGTTGTGCGCATATTCTTAATCTTATTGTTAGAGATGGGCTGGATGTTATTAAGGTGGGTATTGAGAAAATCCGGGATAGTGTAGCATATTGGAAACATCACCTAAAAGAGAGGAAAAATTTGAAGAAACAACTCGCCAATTGAATGTGTCATGTACTAAGAAATTAGGACTTGATTGTGCAATTAGGTGGAATTCAACATTCTTGATGCTTCAAACAACCTTACTTTATAAGGAAGTGTTTTATCGGTTAAGCAAACGAGATGCTTTATATTGATCACTACCGATTGAAGATGAGTGGGCGTTTGCTCAAGATGTTTGTGATAGGCTGAATTTTTTTTTTTTGACAGAGCTGTTTTCTGGAACTAAATATCACACTACTAATCAATGCTTTCCAAATATATGTGAGATTAGAGTTGCATTGAGAAATTGGTTCTATTCTGGAAATGAAGTGATTAAGGAAATGGCCAAAAGAATGATTGAAAATTTGACAAGTATTAGTCTGTAATACATGATGTTGTGGGGGTTTCTGCTGTGTTGGATCTTAGATACAAGATCAAAGTATTGGAGTTCTACTTTCAAAAACTGTTTGGAGAAGATTATAAGGAAGAAGTTGAAAAAGTTTGTGCACTTTGTTATAAATTGGTTAAGGAATACAATTGTCGAAGTCCAAACTTGATGGAGGGCATTGGTGACTCTTCTTCCCAATCAAGTCCCATGGATATTTAGTCACTTGGATATTTAGTCACTATCAGAGTTTGATGACTTTATCCTCCAGTCAAAGAGAAGTAGGACCATTGATTATGGAAAAGCGAAGTTGGATCATTATTCGTCGGAGGAGGTCTTACCAAGAACCCCAGGATTTGATGTCTTGAATTGGTGGAGATCACATGTACCCAAACATCCAGTTTTACAACTAATGGCTAGGGATTTGTTATCTATTCCGGTATCCACGGTTGCTTCTGAGTTCGCATTTAGCGCGAGTGGTAGGTTGGTGAGTCCACATCGGAGTAAACTTCATCCCGATACAATGGAAGCCTTGATGTGTGCTCAAAGTTGGTTATGGGCTGCAAAAATGAAAGGTAATCCATTAGTTTTGTTCAATTGGTCTATTTTAATGGGGAAAAAAAAGACAATACTTATGAACTTGTTACTTTTTACTTTTGTTAGGTGAATCATCATCGGGGTACGCCACTATCTATGACGATAGGGAATCAGGGGATTCATGCGTGACTCGTGAGGTAATTGGTATTGTTTAATGTTTTGTGTGGTTTTGAACATTATACCTCGTCAATAGTAATTCAACTTTTTTTGCTTTAATTGAATAGGTTTAAATTCTACAAATCTGTTGGCATGTCAAGTTGGACTTGAAGGCTTGAAGGTTGGAGCATGGACTATGATTTTAGCTTGTTGGTGATTGACTTCAATGATTCTGGACTAGTTTTTAAGTTTTTGGACTACTTTACTTTGTTGGTTATCATGTTAGACTTTATTCTGGACTGTGTTTTATGTTTGTTGGTGATTTATGTTTGTTGGTGATTTATGTTTGTTGGTGATGTTATCATGCTAGACTTTTACGTATTTGAGACTATGTTTAAGGTTTGGTTGTAGACTGGTATGCTACTAAGTTTGGGGTTTTGGACTGAGTTTTATGCTTGTTTCAAGTTTGTATGTAAATCTGGTATGCTATGGGCCTAAGGAGTAAGGTTTGATTGGTGATTTATTGATTTATGCTACTGCAGTGGGGTGACTTATATAATGTTTGGCAACAATTGAAAGTTGAAAGTTGAACTTATTAATTAGCTAGCTATTGAAAGTTGAAACTTGAAACTTTAGTACTGAAAGTGAAATGCTCCTAAAATCTCATGACATCAGAATTCAGATCGGGTACCCATTCGGTTCGGGTTTGCCCCGAACCCCGTTCGGTTCAGTTATGGAATAGGTTTTCATAACCCATTCGGTTTTCGGTTCGGTTCGGTTCTGTTCATACCCCAATCCGCCCCGTTGTCATCCCTAGTTTTTATTCAAATGCAACAATTTTTTCCCAAGTTAAAATGGCAATTCAGATTGGCAGTACATAAGAACAATGATCTTCCTCACTCAAACTTAAATGAACAGGCTAGTGGTTGTTAAGTTAAAAAGTACTGTAACAAGCTTGACAATTTTCTTAACTTGTAGTAATTGCTAATCAAATATTGAAGATGAGTACAAGTGAAAGAAACTTTGACTCACTTTACAGGATTTGGGGTCTCCGTAGTGACTAAAGTCACAACATCTTTGTACTAACCTTAATTGTGACCTATCTATAACTGTACTTGGTTTTGGAACCGTTCAATTTGTCGGAAAAGTTGAGTAGGCCATTCATGTAAAACATCAAATTAATTGGATATTGGTAGCAATATGGTCGGATACTATTTATTTTACAAAAATTGATGACTAATATATTGTTTAGAGAATAAGTTGTAAGACAAATTTGTCTCAATTGTGTGTCTACAAATATCTGATAGTCATAATTTTGTGTACTCACAATTAGGGGTGGGAATTTATGAAACGACACGAAGTTAGTGGGTTAGTGTTGAGTATTTCTGACACGAAACACGTATATGACACGACCCGAAAACACGATTAGTAAACATGTCGGGTTTGGGTTGAACCTGCATAACCCGAAAAATGACACGAATTAATCTGTTCATCTAATCGTGTCGACACGGTAACCCGAACCCGACCAAAAAATGACACGAATTAACCTGTACGTTTTCATGCTCTGAAGTTGTGCATGAAAGTTTTCAAGCTCCTTTGATATGCAAGTTATTTTCTCAATTTTAACAAATTTTCAAGGTTTTGTTATGGTGGCTAACGTTCTAAGCCTACACATCGTTTTGGCTGGCTATAATTATACATCATTTTGGTTGGTTATAAAACCTTAAAGAACATGAGAACAGGTACATGAAATCTTCTTGACTGAGCTTGGATGACCTCTTCTCTTCAAAACCCCCTTGCTTCAACACACCCAAAACTTTATCCTTGAAACCGGACGTTCTCGTGTCCCCCTCCTCTACCTCCATCTCCTCCTCGTCTCTTTCATCATCGATCTCCATACCTAACTCCTCACCCGCGTCGCCCAAAGTGGATACATCCACTGCAATCTCAGCATCCTCTAGTGATCCATTCTGAGAGAGCTGTAACGCTTGCAGCGTTTTATAGTTCCTCTCTAGAATTGACAACACCGATTTCTGTCTAAATATTGAACCTAGGGTTTTGTTCTTTCGGTTGAAGCAAATCCGGACTAAACCATCCCATTCTTTGAAACTGACTGAAGGCTGTGGTTTTCTTGGCTCGATTCTAACTACAGAAGAATCGACCTTTGGTGGAGGCCGGAAATTGTTCTTTCCAACTTTTAGCAAATGGGAAACGCGAGACAAGAGTTGGGTGTTCACGAAAGGCGGCGGTAAAAAGAGTGTCACCGGGCTTGGCAACAAGTCTCATGGCGAATTCCCTACGGAACATTATAACGCACACCCCGAATAATGGACGATGGGCTAGCAATTTGAAAGTGAGAGGAGAGGAAATTTGATAAGGTATGTTTGCCACGCAGATATCGAAGTATGGGAGATCACACTTAAGCACATCTCCTTGGATAACCTGCATCACATCATCATTGCCAGACAATGAATATTCATTTACATATAAATAGTAAAATAGCCAACATGCCTAAGTTCCACTGAAATGAGCAAGCTACATAGAATGCCCAGAAATACTAATAGAATGAAGATTATCAAATGATATACCTCACCAGAATATGTGAGGATGTGATAAAAAAAAACAATACTTCAGCTCAGCCAGAGAAGCATTACAAAATGAAGATAGAGGTGGGACCACTTGTGATGAAGGCGGTTAGTTGACCCCATGGAGAAGAAAGTTACCACTATTACAATATTATCATTTTCTGATTGTCAATAATTGACACCATAAAAAAAAGTATGACCATCCTCCAAAAAGTATTTAACAATGCACAAACTTCTCATTTTGCAGTCTCTGTCTCATAAAGAGGAGAAGTGGAGAACAAAATAACCTGCCCACATGTATAGAAACTATGGCAGGAAGTATTATGTCTACTTCAAAGAGGTATCAATTCAGGATCAAAGACGGAATTGATTTTGGATCACATTTTATCAAAATCAAGGCATGGTGATACTTATTTGGAGATAATATGATTTGGACAAGTATGTGCTACAATGTAAACTAACAGAATACATGAACCAATCAAATTACAGAATGAGAAATACTCATTTGGAGATAATATTGATTTAAAATTCCATCAAATTAAATCCTGAGGTTTATAGTTTCCCACCAGGGAGATCGGGAAAAGAAGTTTCAAATATCAATGTACATATTACTGTTAGTTGAATATTGATTAGTCTCTATAAACAGTGTTGTCACAATCTTGCATTTAATGATACATATTTACGATTCAATGTGTTTAGAGGTTATACATATCCATAAATAGTGAAAGCACAACTTTTGTGTAAAAAAACCTACAATATGCTTGTGAATCTTGTGATGCAAAACGTATCTTACGATTTGGCACGCTTAACAGTAAGATTGATATATAATTCTAGCAATATCTTATCATATATTCTTGCATTACCCAAAGATCCATGGTTACATACACAATTTTGCTAACAGACCATGATATATGATTGAAGATGTGAAACTTTGTACCATAAACAATATTTCAAACACATGAAATAGATTTGGCAATTCCATTGGGTACCTTATTTACTCTAGCTAACATACCTTACGACATGCAATACATATCCAAATAAGACATACATAAAAAGAGAAAAACGATTCACGTATCCCGTTCTAACAATCTTGGTTATGAACGAGTGAAATTTGAGTTCGTGAATGACCGACGGACACTATTTCCTACAGTGGCGACTGGTGTGAATGCTATGTCTGCGAGATTGCACAAATTAAGATACCAAATACAATTCAACCCCAAAATATGCAGCCTATGGAATCAGAATTGATATCAAAACTTCAATTTCAAAAAATCGACACCTTTCAAGTCATATTACCAGCGACACTCTTAGCTCAGCTAAATATAATCCTCCCCCTAAGACACAACATGGTCTAGAGCAACCGGTTTCCAATACCTGTTGATATTACTAAATACTAAGAGTGTCGCTGGAATATGCAGCCTATGGAATCAGAATTAATATCAAAACTTCAATTTCAAAAAATCGACACCTTTCAAGTCATATTACCAGCGACACTCTTAGCTCAGCTAAATATAATCCTCCCCCTAAGACACAACATGGTCTAGAGCAACCGGTTTCCAATACATGTTGATATTACTAAATACTAGAGCAAATATGTATCACAAATCCGCAAAGCAAACAAAGAAACTATTCACCAAAAAAACAAATAAAGACACTGAAGCCATTGCGATCAGTGAAACAGACCTAATGGCTAAAATGTCCACAGATTCCACACTTCAAAAAATAAACAAAGCTAAAAGAAGCTGGAAAGAAATCTAAGATTCTAAACAAAGCAAAACTTACCTTGAGGCGGTTGGAGAAGGCAGTGCCACAGAAGCGGCTGGAGCTCGAGGACCATACGGGGTCAAGCTCGACCGCAATGACGGATTTTTCGGCTTCCGGAAGCTTCTTCGTCGTTTCCAATACCGGGACCAATCTCGAGGATAATATCAGTGCTCTTGATGCCTGATTTCTCGATGATTGTGTCAATCAGCAGAGGGTTTTTAAGGATGTGCTGACCCTTTGACTTGTGGAACGTATGCCCCCTTGGTAGTGCGGGTTTGCCGAGGCAGGAGTGCCACCACGATGGGGCTTCTCTCTCTTGATCTTCCCTCCTGCCATGGTTGATCCTAACAAGGAGAGGGACAATTGACGAGGTAAGTATTGGTAAATGAAATACGGGGTTTATGGTAGAAATGATAGTGATCTGGGCCCCGGAATGAGCTATAATTTTCAGCTTTGCGTTAGCCTCTATAGCCACACACATTAGTACACACAAAAATGTACACCACTAAAAACATAAAAAAAACAAAGTTCCTTCGTACCACCATCCTAATTCCCACTCCCCTAAAAACATAAAAAAACAAAGTCCCTTCGTAATATAGAAGGTTCACATTTAAATGGTGATACATAGACCTTATTCTTTACTAATTTTAAGCTGTTTTTAGCTAACCTGATAAAACATCCTTCGTTGAGCCTAACAAAGAGTAATATAGAAGGTTAATCCGTGTTGGGAGAATTATGCTTTTGGAAGGCTATAGGGGCAACCAAGAGAAAAAGATAACCTTAAGCAATTTGAGCGGGGTAGTTCGAATAGCTACAACATATGAAAGACAATGATTTGAACATCAGATATCCATACACATTAGGGAATTACAGATTACATACTAACAAACTAGTAACAACTCAAATAATTGGCTGATAAAAAGGAATCCTTGATTTTCCATTGACTGTTTCTCTTTCTAAATCTCGCACTGAAGGAAAGTCGAAATCTTTCTCCCATTTTCCACTTATTTTTCCAGGTAGTGCATATTTTCTCCTCTTGCTTTCCAAATGATATTGTTCGTTCATATTTTTCACACACACTTTGGCAAAAGGCGGGAATTTACTCCATGGGTCTCAAACACGACGACACATGCCTAATCCATTTTTTCCCTTCTAATTTCAAACTCGTGCTACCAGTTGATGCAGAGCACGATCTACCAGAAAACTCTGAAACAATATGTTGTGCGGCCACCATGTGGGTTGATGACGGAGAACCTAAGTGTACTCTTGATTGTTATCTAGGAAGCACAGTGCCGGTGTGCGGCACGTGCGGGTGCGCGATACGGCAAAAACCTAAAAAGTAGGGTGCGGGTACGGTTGGGTACGTAAGTGTAAATTTTTTTTTTTTCCCCTATTTTACTATGTTCCATTGCACAAAGCCACAAAGGCACAAACTAAATAAAACACTCATTTTACCAACAAAAAGAAGCATAAATAAGAGTTAAAGAGTTCATAAGTGCATAGATGAAACAAGTGCAATGTCAAACAAGTGCAATGTCGTTTTAGAGTTAATACTTAATACTTAATACTGAAAAAAATTAATCATCTTCAACATTAATCATCTTCAATTTACAGTAAACTAATTTTCCATACAATACAGTCAACTAATTTTTTTAATTTACAGTATAAAAAAATTAAAAAATTAATCATCATCAACATCACCGGTACCATCATTTGCAGTATAAAATACAGTCAAGTTGTGAAAAAAAAAAACGAGATTCACAGAGAGAATGCGAGAGAGAGAGAGAGAGAGAATGCGAGAGAAAGAGAGAATACGAGAGAGAGAGAGAGAGAGAGAGAGAGTTACCAGATTCGCAGAGGAGTCGTGAGGAGCTCAGAGCTGCTGCTGCTGCTGCTGTAAAACATTTGAAGCCCTAAATCTAAACAATACGTCTTTTTGTGTGTTAAAAGGCATGAGAATTGCACATTAACCCCTTAACTTTTGAGTTTTTTCATTCGGACCCCAAAAAGTTTTTAAAAAATTACATTTTCACCCAAACGTACCTAGATCTGTACCCAATCGAAGTATCCAGGTGTACCCAGCCGTACCAGGAATAGTGCAAAAGTACCCGGTACGTTTTTGCCGTACCCGGTACTCGTACGACAACATTTTCGGAGTACCCGTGCTTCATAGATTGTTATGACTAGTGGTGTAAACAAGCCGAATCGACCCAAACCCTGTTGGACTGATTTCAAGCCCTTTGTTCAATCAGCCTCTATTTCAGCCATTAGATTAACAACCATCTTAGCCTACGTGACGAAATTGTCAAAGACCAGTGGAATGCAAATGCCAACCATTTTGTGATGCCTTTATGGAATTCTCACATCTGGGCATTGGTTTGTACTTGCAACTACAGTAGTTAGTTTTTACTCTAGCCAGATTGTATTTTGACGGTGGGAATGACTTCTAAAGATTTGTTTACAACTACTAGACTAGGTACTATTTGGCTCAGACACACTAACCCAAACCACTAAACTCGCCTAATGCCAAATCCATGTCCCGATTCACAAATTTGAAGGGAAAGACAGTTTATCCTAGTAATTATTTTTTTTTTTCAGGGGGTAATGAATTGTAATCCACTTTGCGATGAAGTCGAAAAGTAAAATGGAATAGTTCTTCGGTCATGGTTATATGGGGATAAGACCATTGTCATTGGGCAAAAATCTTTAGAGCGTATCAACACATTCATTACCCACATAACTACGTAACTGAGACAAGTCAGGATCAACTCTCAAATAGTCGAATTGCTTCACTTTGGGAAAATTTCATAGGTTAAATTATCCAATTCCATCAGAACGATGAGATTTCAACACAAGAACCTGTTTCCTTTTAAACTCTGTGATTTCTTTCAAGTAACACATTTTTCTTGGTGCAAATCGAGTACTGTTCAAAAGCAGCAAGAATTAAGCACTAATTGTATGCAGTTGCATTGTGGAAACAACAAGTCCATCAATCGGTAGAAGGCTCATTGGTAAAACAAAGAGTGCAGACAACAATCTCTACCATGAAATCTTGATCTGCAATGTGAAAATCCTCTCATTTGAGATCCACATCTTTTAAGGTCTAGGCTAAATTTTGCACTGCCAGATTTCAAAGCATGCTTCAACAGGTGAACAATATATGTAACAAATTAACAATTAACAATAGCCAAAGGTATCAGTTCTTTTCTGAGTCATGGTAGGTGATCAAACCTTTAGAAGTTCAGATTAAATTGTCTCTTCCTCACCCATCTCTCTCTATCTGTCCCTTCCGTTACCCTCCACCGTCCTATTTTTGATCTTCTGTTTTTCTTTATATTCAAAAACCAATTGGCTCAGTAACAAGATGCGGCATTGGAGCTGGTGGTCTTGCCGGAGTTATGCATCTCGGCATCCGGGCTTCTCCTGACTGTTTTTGGGGGCTGAAGTGAGGTTTCTCTACGATCGTTTGACGGCAATGACGGGGTTCCTGGACGGCGATGGGGTCGGCATCGGTAATGCTCTCTCTCTCTCTCTCTCTCTCTCTCTCTCTCTCTCTCTCATTTTTTGACCCCGGACCCCTCTTGCTCCTCTATGTATCTCATGCTTCTGGTCCGTTTCCCGCTTCTTGCTTTACCCCGTACCCATGCTTTTACCCGTTGGTATTCTGTTGGGTTTACCGGCTTCCAGCCTAACGCCAAGATTTTTGCTACAGTGATGGTGGTTTTTTGTCGTGGTCTCCCGCCAGTCTGTCACATTCGTTGTTGGGCATTCGCGGTTCTTGCCTAACGGCTTGGGTGAGCTTCCAAGGTAGTTTGGGTGCTTCGTCATCTTTTCTCTCTCCATGGGTTTGCTGGTGGTGGCTGTGGAAGCGGCGAGTCGGTCGTGGTGGTTGATCGGTTGCTTGAAGTTGGTGGGCGGCGGTGTTGTTGTTTTGCATAGATAAGTAGGTTAGGTTTAGGGTTTTTTGAGCTAGGCTTCGCCAACGTTGTTGGGCCAGGTTCCTTTTTTTTATATGAGCTGTATAGTCTGATCTGGGCATTGTAGCCCATAGGTGTATGTTTTTCATTGTTATATCTGGGTACTTTAAGCCCACAGGTGTTTTGGACTTCGCCCATAGATGTATTCTCCAACCTTTGGTTGGAACCCCCTTCCCTTCCCTAATAAAATGTTACTTTTGCCGATAAAAAAAAAATAGCCAATGGTCAAATCTGTATTCCTAGCTATTTAAGTAAAATAACAAACTATTTGTTGGAGCCTTACATTGGTATATTAAAACCTCCAAAACTTGTACGACTTTGGGCGGCTTCTCGCTAATTAGTTTTGAGTTGGATGATTTCGTACAGTATAAGAGGTAAGCTTTTTGAGACTTTTAAACAAGACTCTTGATTGATTATTGTCTTAAGTCCACCTTGTTGTTTATGATCCTTATTTCACATTTTCCTTACGTGCACTAGAGTATTAGAGCTTGTTTTCACATTGACTAATTATAACTTCCAAAGCTAGTACATGAACGTCGCCTCTCCATTCATAGCAATTGGCTTTGATATTAGATAATTCAACAGAATCCATTAAAGACATGTTTTCAAACTCTCGATAGTCATTTCTTGCAAGAAAACCACAACATGAAAATACCGAGGCTCTGTTTGGAACAGGTACATGAGACATGGAACAAAAAGTAAGGGAAAGAATGATGAAATTTAGTGACATCAAACATGAAGTGCTGTCCATTCTCTCTATTTTCAATGGACCTACAAATGAAATTTCTCAACAAGAAAAGATCCAAAAGGTATTCATATATGTAAACCAAGAACAACAAAACAAAAACATAGGAAAGCAATCATTATTTGAACACAAAAATTATGTTTCCAATATAAAAAAAATTTGGCAAACGTTAGTGACAAGATCTGACAACCACAAAAAAAGGTTTAGTTAAACAAGTAGTATTTATTGATCACACAATGCAATTGACATAACAAAGAAGACACCCATATGAACTTTGACACACACACACACACACGCAGAGAGAGAGAGAGAGAGAGAGAGAGAGAGTTTTTACCAACAGATATGGCATTTTGGATCTCAGCACACTTGGCAATAGCATCGTCAGAGTCAACACCCTCCTCTGGTTCAACTGCATCCATAATCAACTTGTCCTTATACCCATTGTCCAAACCATACCAACCTGAAACCTTCACCCTTGACACCAAAAACCACCGAAACAAAGCAAACCCAATCCCCAACAAAGCAGCCAAAGGTATCAGAGCCTGTGTAAGGCCTTCATCCATCAAACCCATTTCAGAAAACACTCACAAAATCTGTTTCTCTTTTACAAATCTGCTTTTTTCTCTTTCTTTTCTGGCAATTTATATATAGAATCTGAAACGGCAGAACCCCAGAGCAGAGGACTATATTATCTATATTTATCCGAAATAGTAGTATTAATTGTGGCTTTGATTTGCATGGGTTTTGTAGGGATTTTCTGAGAAGGTTTGTTTTGATTGACGGATGGGGGGAAATTATAGTTTATTATACTCCTCCTGGTAGGTTTGATTATCAGGTAGCCATTTTGTATTTATCCACATGAGGATGAGGTGTCCTTTATGTTGTAACGAACGCTATGAATGCGACTAAGTTGGGAGAAAATAAATAAAACAACAAGTAATCACACGACACAAAGATATACGTGATTCCCTTAAGATTGAGGTACGTCCATGGGCGAGGAGAGAGAGAGTTCACTATCAATGGTGAAGAAGAGATACAAAGAACCAGCTATGATCTGTAACTCTGGAGAGGCCACAATATGAGAGATAGCCAAAGGATCCCTAAAAGCCTCTATTTATAAGAAGCACAATCAATAGGAAATCCTAAATACAATAGGAAATCCTAAACACAATTGGAAATCCTAAATGCAATAGGAAATCCTAAACACAATAGGAAATCCTAAACACAATTGGAATTCTCCCAAAAAAGGAAAATTCAAGGCACAATTCCAACAATGAACCAATTTAATTTTGAATGAGATTTTCTAATTTTGGGGATGAGTTACTATTGGAACTTGTGCCTCATATGGAGAGGTACTAAGGAGTTCTGATGAAAAGTCAGATGTCCGAGCGGAGCGGAGTGGAGCTACTCGATCTTGGGAAACCACGTAAATTCCTGTGTTTGATTCCTTTACTGTTTTCGTATTCTATTGTATGCGTGTGGTGATTATTCTAACAGTTACAAGTAATTGTGAATTGGGATTCCCACAACATCTTTATATATATGCTACTATTTGTTAATTCCATGTTTAGCGGGATGGTAACAACGTACGTAGTCCTCAAATGACTACGTATTCTGTATTAATTTTTAGGGGGAAAAAAAAAAGGTTGACTATTTTTCTTTCACGAAATCGTAGTTATTTGACCCAGCCCTGGATGATGATGATAGGGCCGTTGGCCCTTCTTTGTTTCAAGTATTGAGGGGGAAATTATGTGGAAAAATTTAAAGAAGGTGGGTCTCACCATTTTATAAATTATTAAAATTACTGTTATCATGATTACAATCCTTAAAAGGATATTTCAAAGAGGAAACTGCAAAAAGAGATTGGGCTTTAACTACAAAGAGGTACCAGTGAGCTCTACCTCAGTTGGTATCTCCTGGCTCTCCCAACGTGGGAGACTAGGGATCGAGCCCTTTTGGGGGCGTTGGAGTTTCAGGGCCATGGATAGCCCCTGCACTCGTCTGTGGTTGACACTACTAATGGATAGCCCCTGCACTCGTCTGTGGTCGACGCTACTAACACCCCGCTAACTCCCCCACTAACATCTCCTAAACTATGGCAAAAAAAAAAAAAAAACTACAAAGAGGTGGAGGAGCAGTTGAAGTAAATTAAGAATAAAACAATGGAGACAGATCGTTTTGTACAGATAGTGTAGAAATGGGTCTCGGGGACCCATTGTGGGTCCCACACGGACGATCCGAGCCGTTCAATCATTTTAGAATAATTTTCCGAGGGGTCCCAAGAGAAATCAGCTCAATCGGACGTGTGTAAGTGTTTGATCCAAAATCTCAATCGGACGTGTGTAAGTGCTTGAAACGGGGAGATTTTGGATCAAGCCCTTACACATGTCCGATTGAGCTGATTTCTCACGGGGCCCTCGAAAAATTATTCTAAGATGATTGAACGGCTCGGATTGTCCGTGTGGGATCCACTTGAGACCTATCTATACACCACTCGGTACATATGTATCTCGTACGTAAATTAAATGTTATACTTTATTTTTCTCTTGATACCCGGAACGGTTGGGTGGAAAGGGGAGAATTTAATTTAATGAGGTATTTTATATATTTTTCATATTTTATTAGAATAATTAAATTCCAGTCATTTGTTTTTATCAAAATTGTGAATTGAGATTCCCACAATATCTTTGTGTAATATATTTGTTACGGAAAAAAACTACAGTATGAGAAATTTAAGAATGTGGCTCGAACAACTTTCTAAACGATCAACTAATGTAGTTAAATTCGGTCTTAATTTTTCCCTAATGGCTGTTGAGACTTACTTCTCTAGACTACTATATAATTTAAAGCAAGTTTCATTTTCTAAAAGTCAAAATAATTTCTTTATGAAGTCCCGTAGTGCATTCCCCTATATATACTCTACAGACTAACTAAAATTACTGTATAAAAATAAAAAAACTTGCGTAGCTATTTTTCCGTGAAAAAAATGAAATAAAATTACTGTAATACTGATTGAAGAGAATTTCAAATTGAAGATCAATTCTAACCCATATACAATCGATATATTTTTCAATAAAATTATGTTACAGCAGCCATTTGTTATAATTAAAATTATGACATTAGATTACCAAAACATCTTTTATGTAATATATATATAAGTTTTGAGGGAAATAATCATATGAGAATTACTGAGAATGTGGATCTAAGCTCTTTGCAAAAAGATCAACAAATAATTAAATGACATCTCAAAAATTCCTCCAGAGTATAATTATAATTGAAAGCAAAATTTCATTTTTTAACAAAAATGAGGCTTTAGGGATTTTTTCAGGTAATGTTATCAATTTAGTGGAGATAGTCAACACGAGGTTTTGTCCTAATTTAAAATGGGCATCAAGCTAGAGGATGGCGGGATTGGTCTCTTGAGATTAGTAAATAAGCGCGTAAATTGGCCCTGACAAAATCAATTATTAAAACAACCACAGGGTAAGGAGATCTTTCAACGCGTTATTAATTTTGTGGAATTTCTTAAGTGTTCTTTGTTTTTCAACTGTAAAAGCAAAATAAATAAATAGTGAAAAAGCCGAAAGCAACTCAAAAAAGATGATCCAATAGAGTAGTAAGCCCTAATCAAATAAGAGAGAGAGAGAGAGAGAGCTTCTTTTGAAGTGTATTTCTTAGCATACAAGAAACAAGGCAAAGTCAAAGAATTATTTTTTCCTAGGACCAAAAAAAATAAATAATAATTACTGTATTATTTTTCTATTTCAACTATTGGTGTCTGAGCATTAAATATGGCGCATCTTAGGCTTATTGTAAAGAAAGACAGAGAGAGTCTTCTGCAAAATTATTATTTTTATCACAGTTCTTTTTTGTGTGAGAGTACCCTTTGAACTCACATTTTGTAATAGTAATATAAATCCTGGATATTTAACAATCAGTCGCACGTATTGAGGAAGCAACGGTGCTAAAGCAGTTTGTCGGACCGTTTTTCCATCAACTCTCCTAAAACCAAATGGTGGTAGGAAGGGCTACAATTAAGTTTTTTATGGCATTCGACATCGCACCCGCAAGTCTGTTTTAGAGCGGTCGCAGGGAGTGACATTGTGTAACCAAATCCATGGGGGCACTCCGGCCCAACAATCCCTCCCTCACGATGACGCTCCCGCGACTCGAACCCATGACTTCCTGGCTCTGATACCACTTGTCGGACCGCTTTTTCACCAACTTTCCTAAAACCAAATGGTGGTAGGAAGGGCTTCAATTAAGTCTTTTATGGCATTCGACATCGCACCCGCAAGTCTGTTTTTAGAGCGGTCGCAGAGAGTGACATTGTGTAACCAAATCCATGGGGGTACTCCGGGCCCAACACAGTTGCTGAAGACAAATTTTTTAAAATTTACCATTTGTCTTAGTGACGGGATCAGCTCTCCTCCATACCCCTTCCTATTTGTTCATCTCGTAAAACACGTGATGAAATATGTGTTAGTCAAAAATCGATTTGATTATATCAATAGGTACGTTAGTAAGTTGTTCTTTGTTATGTAATACTTCTTCCGTTTCTTTTTAAGTGTTGTCTTTGAAAAACGTGTATTTTCTTGGACGTAAAAAAAATGCATTTCTATATAATTTTTTGTAAAACTTTTTTGCACCAAATTAAGTGCTCAATGGTAGAAAAAAAGAAATATAGAGAGAGAAATATGTTGTTTTGGGAGTTTGAAAATACACGTATTTTTATAATGAACGCTTAAAAAAGGGACGGAATGAGTAAATTCTAAGAGTATATCACTTTATGTGCAACTTGTTCACATATCTGTAAATCTTCAATTAAATTGATTTTTTTGCACATATGTTCCTTCTTAAGTGGTTTACTAGATAAGTGCAACTTGTTCACATCGACATGGATCTTCAATTGAATTTTTCTTTGAACACATATACGGATATACCTTTTTAAGGGATATGGAAACCTGGAGGATGCCCCCTGTATGACGGCATCCGAGTCGTTGGATGTGTTTTTAATGGTCCTAATTTTATCTTACCATTTTGTTGATTCGAGCAGATGAAATCCAAACCGTTGATTGCCGATATCAACGGACTAAGAGCCGCCCTCCAGGTTTCCCGGGTCCCATTTTAAGTTTTTTACTACGGATTCAAATTATGGTTGTGAGCCCCAGATGAGCCCACAAAACAGAAAGTACGATGAAGGGATAGGTAATGGAGAGTAGGTCGTTGAACGAGTTATACAAAAAAAATAAAAAAAATGAGTTTGCTGTTGAGCAATTTGAGGAGGAGAACTTGAACCTGAACCTCTAGAATCCTCGAGTCTTCTTATTTTTGTGTTCGAACAATGTAATTTTTAATTTCCCTTATACACATATACATATATACACATACACATATACATATAAGAAGTTTCATATGAGGGCTCCCTCACAAAAAAAGTGCGGGAAAACAGTTGTGGGCCGTTGGATCGCGTGAAGGGCATAGGATCCAACGGCCCACAACTGTTTTCCCGCACTTTTTTGTGAGGGAGCCCTATAGGAAACTTCTTGATAATATATATATATATATATATATACAAATCCCTTATCTAGTCCGGGATCCCGGATCCGGGATTCATAGTTCCGGATCAAATTTTGACGATCCGAGCCGTCAATGTGTTCAAAAGGTGTTTTCCAAGGTCCACGCGGAAATCTTCAAAAAAATACCGGGAAGGGCTTGATCCAAGCGCAAAAAATATATATATACAGTTTTTGCGAAAAACTGCTTGGATCAAGCCCTTCCCAGTATTTTTTTTTGAAGATTTCCCGCGTGGACCTTGGAAAACACCTTTTGAACACATTGGACGGCTCGGATTTCCCAAAAACAATTTTTAAAAGCATCAAAACACCGAAAAGGCTTCAATCCGGGATCCTTGACAGGATCGCCGGTGTATATATATATATGTATATGTATTGTACATATGTTTTATAGTTGCAAAGGGAGCTCGTACATAGGCATTTGATATGTATAAACATGAGTGAGAAATGACATCCAATAGATTCTTTTGTGCCAAATATATGGATTAAACACGTATGAGACGAGAAAGAGAGAGTCATAAATTTTTATTAGTTCTTTTTTTCTTTTCCTTATTCCTTGCATATATTTGGAAAGAGAAGTGAGAATTTCGTCCTTAAGCTTTGTGTGGAAGCTCCCATCCTATTTAGGAGCGGGTTCCCGTCTAGATGGGAGCGAGCTCCCGTCAAGCTCCCGTCTCGGGAGTGCGGAATCGAGCTCCCGTCTAGGGAGCACACCCATTTTAGAAGGATAGTGCTACTAAGGGATGGCGCTCCTGAATAAATTACAGCTATGTAGAAGACTCGAGAATTGTGTGGAAGATGGAGAGAATAATTAGTCGACAATGAGACGCTTTTTATTTGTGTGTACTAAATAATTGCCTAGGATAACTACCAAGAATTTGTGATATTCAAGTCTATGAGGATAACTTTCAAGACGTGGTGATGTCTAATGTGTACTTGCTTCTCTTTTGGATATTTTTAACATTGGTTAAGAGTAATTTAGCAGTGTATATGCATATTTGGTTGTTGATAACATGGATATAGTCAAATTTTTCTTAGTGTTTCATGTTCTTAGGTTCTTAAATTGGTTGGCTATATTAAGCAATTGCCACATGTTGTTTTTTGGAAAATAATATTTGCTCCTTTCTTATAGTTTTCTTTTGCCCCACTCACCCGTGTGCTTGAATAGTTCTATCTACGCCACTCGATGCACATGCCTTTTGAATTCATTATAATTAACAATGAGAATGCAATCCCCTATGACAATTAACGTCAATCTTCTTGTAAATTTGATGTTTGAATTGAATGTAGCCAATCTACAAATATGTAGGAGTATTGTTGCTAGATTCTAGTTTACTGCTATAGATTTGGATTCCCATTATGCAACGTTCGGCGAAGGAATCTTTGGAGGGTATGGGAATCTTATGACTCATAAGATGATCTGGTGACTAAGGTTATTTGTTGAAGTCTTTGGAGTAGTCAAGAAATCTTAATGAAGGAATAATTTTTGAGGAATTATATTCCACATTTGATTTTAGTTTTTTAAAGGCTTACATGGAATATGAGGGCCCTGTTCGTTTCCTAGTTTAGTTTTAGTTTTAGTTTTGATGACATCATCATTTTCCTCATTTCTCTCCACTCATTACACCTGATGACATCATCAAAACTAAACTAAATTATCTAACCAAACACAGCCGAGATCACTTTGGTCATTGGTTTTTTCTCCTCAGTGTGGTAATCGGAGTGTGGTAATCGGATTCCTGATGGATGGAGAGATTAGGATTCACGTTCCTATTCTTACTTCATCCAAGGATATTGTCATGGGACCAGGAATCGCATTTTGATTACCTCTTGATCATTCTCTGGTATGGTTCACTAATTGTCAAACTTCAAAAAGTGAGTCAAGCTTGGAGAGGATAGCATGTAAGAATTTGCCGGGCATCCGAATACAGTTTTATAGTAAGTGCCAAAGCACTCTTTCTCATTCCCTTGCTGGACATAATTACTAAAGATTTAGTAAACGCCAAATGTCTAGCCAAAACTTTTCTTCGTGTCCTCCATTTACATCCCATCATTTTCCAAATTTAGGTAGCCAAGTAGTACTCTAGGTGCAGTCGTTACATCATTATTTCTTGGTTGGGCATTTGAGGAAACATCATTAAGTAAAGTTGAGGCATAGATTTTATGTCCTTTGGAAGCATAGCACTCAGGTGGTGCAAATCCCAATAAGAATTTTCCCAACAAGCAGTCTTTCTCATTCCCGTCCTGGACATAATTACTAAATGGATTTAGTAAAAGCTAATGTCTAGCCAAAACTTTTCTTCATGTCCTCCATTCTTCTTCTTCTTCTTGTTCGTTTTACGCTTCATATCAACTAGTGTTGGTAGTACTCTTGTTTATTTCATTCAATGTAGTAGTGATCGGGTCGTTTCCATACAATAAAATAGTTTTTGTATATTTCGGCATCCACTGTCGACTTTTGTTCCATGAGTGTAAACTCATCCCAAAGGACAAACTTTTCAGCGTAAAAATTGAAAACTTGAATGCAACAGATAAACACACTTTATAGATGTCAAACACTTGTACACTAAACTTGTCTGAACAACCACATACTAAGCATCACTTACAAAGGATAAGACACACTAAAAAAACTAGACTAAACTTCATCACCACACTTGCCCTACAAAGTCAAGATGTCTACACAAGATTATCAAAAGAGATAATGAGCTACTGATTTTATAAATGAAGTCAAATAAAGTGGGCTGGTTGCAGAAGCTGCTGCACAATTTAACACATTTTTGAGGTTTTGCTATATCTTCGTACACATTTTGTCCCAGTACCCGCACACATGCTTCTTAGCTTTCCAGTAAGGTTCGGGGATCAGTCCAACCCCCAAAAAACTCAATTTAAGTGTCTATTGTCAAATTTGTTTGAAAGGCCCGCCCATCAAAAGATGTATCGAGATGGATTTTACGTTAGAGGGAGCAAGACCAGTGTGATATACTGGCAAAAACCGGGCTTTAAGCTCTCTCCTTCTAATTGCCTCCTGCTCAGGGGCTCTTTCAAATCCTAAATTTGCCAAGGTCTCCGTTTGTTTCCTCTGTGAAACTTCTCTAGAATCTAGATACCTCTAAAAGGAGATGTGACAGGGCGGGGAAGCTTAGCTTGCTTTCATTTAGGGATGAACAGAAAATGTCTTTGATGAAATCTGTAACATCGCTTTCTCACATCCGAATGAGCATCTCGCCATTCTACCCCTTTCAATTGAGTGATTGTGGTCTTCAAAATCCTTTGTCACGTTAACCATGGCTCAATATGCTTAATTCCTTCACCTTGAGTGGTAAACTCTGGCTCTCCGTGCCCCAGTGGGATCCTTGCTGGCACCCGAGATAATATTGTTTCATGAGCAGAGAGCAAAATGCTCATGAATATCATCAACTTAATCGTATTTGATCTCGACATAAACCTTTCTGATCTGTTTAAACCTTCCCGATCTTGCTCTTCCATTTTCCTATTATTGAGACTTGTCAAATGCATAAGATTGGAGACACTGAACTTTCCCCTAAGCTAATATCCCGATCGAGAGGACCGAAAGGTGATTTGACGAATGTAAGTTATGTAACACTGGAAGGGTAATGAAAAATCCGACTTAGTTGTTAAGTGATACCTGTCACGAGGAAATAAAAGAAAAAGAAAATTTTATCTGCTTGTAAATCTGTGAGCTCCTTGGTTGGTGGTAGGTGAAATTTTTTGCCTATAAATCCATTTTTTGATCCAATGAGTTTTAATTTATCTCAGTATAATCGACCCACGCTTATTAGTATGATTCTTCACATTTATAATCCATGTTCCTTGTTGAATAATTGACTACTTGACTCTCTATTGGTTCACTGCCATTATTTGTTCAGTTCTCTTGGAAGTTGTAGTTGGTCGTGCCCTTGCTTCTGTGGTCAACTGGCAACTAGATGTCAAACTTGATCTTTAAGTACCATTGCCTGGTTGATATGCATAACACAATGCTGCTTGAACATGATTTCCAACGAATTTATACTTCTATCATTTAGTGTCGTATGGTTACGCAATTCCATTACCTTTGAAAATATCTCTGATTCTTGTTTTTTCAACGTATATGGTTGATTTTCATGACCATCAAAGAAAAAATACAGGGTAGTTCGATTAAGTTGATGTCTGATTATGTGGATGAAAAATGCAGGGTAGTTCGTTTATATGGACAAGTGCATTTTGCACAAGCAATGTGCCAGTACATCTATAATGGATCAACAACAAATAGTCAATGCGGAAACATTGGACCTAAAGTGCAAGGAATGCGAAAATGTGTCATTCACCAGCTCCGATGGCAGCTTGTACTGCCTCCGCTGCTTCCGCCAGTATGAGGAAGATGACTTTGTATTCACAGCGGATGGTGGTGGGTACGGCGGTTCTCTTTTTCCAATAAGACTCATCCCAGCCACCATCATGGCTGAGCCTCTCGCTTGGTCCCAACCTGATCTAAAGCTCTGGTCCTCCGTCAAAGCCCCAGATGATGATGTTTCAGTCTGCATGAAGAGAGATTATGGTGAGGCCGGCGACGGCATCAGTCAGAATCCGAGAAACAAGGTATGATGTGTTGATGATGACTTTAAAGTTTTGGTAATATCATAAAGTAGACTTCAAATTAACAATTAAAATATCCAAGTGTATTTTATGATTGTGTTCGTTTTTTTGATAGTTTAGTTTATTTTTGTTTTGTTTGTAGGGGTAATGAGTGAAGAAAGAAATAGGTTAATGATTGGAAATAAGGGTAATGGGTAGAAAGAGATAGAAAGAGAAATGAGAATAATAATTGAAAAGTGGATTAATGATTGGAGAGAGAAAATAGGGTAGTGATTGGAAAACTAAACTAAACTAAAACATGTAATTGAACACAGCCAATGTAATGACAAAACAAGAAAATTACTCCAAAGATAATGCAGTTGCTGTTCTGATAAAAGCTGTGCTGGCACCCATTTCTGCCCCTCCCCATGTATTGTCTAGTCCTACTTTTCTTTTTTCCCCGTTGGGAACATCACGCCTAATCTCTCTCTCTCTCTCATATTTCGAAATTGATGTCCTTTTACCAGCATTCTATCCACCCGTCCATTCTCTGCCATCAACCCACAGTAGGTCTTTCGCACCTCAGCTCTCTCTCTACACGATCTTTGTTCGCGCCAGAAAATAACCGAGAGAAGTCTAGATCTGAAATCCGGCCATAGAACACCACTGCCACGCCTGACGCCCCCGCCATCATCGCCAATGACTCCTCCCGCCCGTCGCCACAGATTAAAGACGGCAAGCGGTGTTGTCTCCGGTGAAAAAGTGCTTCATCTCTTTTCCGGTTTCCATCAAAAAGGTGCCTGACGGAATCGCCTTCGCCGTCTCGTCCGAGATTTGCCGGAATTTGCGGTACTTGCCGGTAAGCTGGTATTAGAGCCGGGACGGTATTGAAGGTGGAGCTTACCGGTTATATGCAATTCTGGTACGGTACAGGATTAACAACATTGATCTGTACTTGTACCCATTGTAGAGGGTGTACTTCTGTTGATTTCTCAAGCTCTTTCCGAATGAAGGGAGAAGTTGTGGTAATGGGAACTGCATGAAATAATACTATCCTTATTAAGGATCAAGTGTCTAAATCTCACCAGATATGAACTAGTTAGCCCAAAATGCACCCTAAATCCCCAAACTGTCGACGGTTCTCTCTCTCTTGAATAGTGACGTCTCACCATCGTCGCGCGCCGTATCCTTCTTTCCGCATTTCGCCCTAATCAGATGCCATCTGCATTGTCATCTCTGTGCGCTGAGCCCTAGCATGTGTTTGTTGTATGCGCGCCTATTGACTGGTGGTTTGTCGCGGCTGTTGTTTTTGTCCACCGCATCTACTCAAAGATACGTTTGTTCTTGAATTGGTATCCTAATGGAACAGAACCCCCTCCGGTTATGCCGCCTTCTTTTTTCTTAGACATCGTAGTGCTTAATCTATGCTCACTCATATATTTTCTAGGTTAGTGGGGTTTCTATGCTCTCTAAATGGTTTTGGTTTTTGTGTTACTATCTTTCACATTCAGGCTCACACTTCATCTTGATTTGTCCATGTATATTTTTCCTTCAAAGTTGAACATATGTCCTGTTCAACAAAATTCATTTCCATATGTTCTGTACTTAGAAAACAAACATTTGCTCATGTTTGCTATTTTTATCTTACTACTGTCTAGGGCTGAAAAAAGAAGGCAAAAAACCTAGCCGAATAGAACCGAACCGGTTTCACCCCTACTACTGTGAGATACTTGAGAGATTTAGAAACAGTTGCTCTTATGTTTGCAATTTTCGTTATACTAATGCTAAATATTCTAAGTTGTTCTCAACATTTGCAAGGTCATTGATACATGCTTTTCGAGCCAAGATGAAGTACAAGCGAAGAAGACAACTTGAGGTTTGGCAACACAGAGCTGCTGGTGTAGACTACAATATGAGGGGTGCAAGTAGGGGTGAGCATGGACCGGACTGGTACGGTTTTGTAGTAAACCAAAAACCAAACCATTACCTGATTATGAAATTAGAGAACCAAACCAACCCACAAAAGGCATAGAACCAAACCAATCCAAACCATTAAAATACGGTTCAGATTCGGATTCGAACCACGGTTTGCTTAAAATTGAGATATTATTTCCGTAAACTATTTAGAGTACTCTAAATTTAGGTTTACTAAGTTATGTTTATATAGAATACAATTTTAGGGTAATTAATCATGGTAATGAAAGAAATCAAGGAATAGGAATAGGCTATGACCGAATCATGTATAGAAATTTGGAAAAATAAAAACGTGGCGTGGAATCAAAATTGGAATGGGGGAATTTCATTACCGAATTTATTTTCTATGACTAAACCATTATCGGTGTATTGGAATAAGGGGAATAAGTTGTGAATCTTAGGCAAAATAACATCTTGCCAGAGAAGGAATAATGAATAAATTAAATTAGGAAATTAGTTGACTATTGCTTATATAGATAAATTAGTGTTGGTGCAGTGTTGTTTTTTGGTAAACAGTCATGTAGTACGGGAGTATGATGACAACTTAAGAAGTCCATTTAGTAATTCGTAGCAAGTGTGATGGTGACCAATTCATGTGTTTCTTGCTGTTGGTATGGTTAATGTCATGTGGCTTTTAATGTAAACTCCAAATTTGGGCCCCACCATGCACTCGTGCAGATAATCTGAACCGTTTATCTTGTAGGGCCCGTAGAGTAGTGTAGTTGTAACACCCCGGATCCTCATACATATCTAATGATTTGAAACAACTCATAATACAGTGATTTTTAGATAAATACCCAACCCAATTAACACCAAACAACCACCAACTTTAAACAACATAACCTTATAATAAGAATTCTCCTTTAATATTCTCCCCATTACTACGAGTTTCCTCTTCTTCACTTCCATTTCTCTATTGTCTGGTTTCTCCAATGCATGCACCAATTTACCAGTTCACCCATTACAGGTAATACCCGACACCAACACCCACGTGTACACGGCACATCCCTAAATTAAATATTTGCACTTGCCAAAAGAGGGTATTACTGTAGTCACGTGAAAAATGGACTATCCATAGGTATAACAAAAATTGAATTTTGGGTTAGAAAATCGACGGTGACACATTTTATGTTGACAAATTTTAGGCCGTTCTTTAACCCAAAATTCACGATTGATATACCTATGGATATTCAATCAATCTGATTTTTTGCGTGAATACCTTACTCTGTGAGCCCTACAAGATGAAAAATTCAGATTATCTCAATGAGTGCACGCTGGGGCCCAAAATTGGAGTTCCGAAAACCCATTATTCACTGATCATCAGTGAATAAGTTTTTAAATGTGATTGTAGCAAAAAAAAATTGACAAAGGACTTGAACCTGAACCTTAAGGGTTGTGCTTAGAGGTGTCAAATGGGTCTGACTGGCATGGATACAACACAGTCTTAGATGGGCACGGCCTAAGACGATCATAGCACGGGGCACGACACAACAATTCTTATTTTTAATGTACCAAAAAAACTTACTCCTCCGTCCCAAATTGTTGATCTTACTTTGGGAATCAAACTTTTTATGAAAAGTACATGATTATACCTAAATAGGCAAGAAGTACACACTTTTCTTTGTTGACTTTTCAAATTCACCATTTATTTTGGGACAACCAGAAAAGGAAGGACCAACAATTTGCGACGGAGGGAGTAATAGTTAATTTCATCTCACTATGTAAATGTTGGTTATAGCGACAATTTTGTTAGAGACATTTTTAAAATAGCCTTAAAGACTATTATTTAAGGCAATAGCCTTTTTGATGTGCTAGCACAGGCACGACACGACACGATTAAAAATTGCATGGCACGACATGACACGATTAAGTAAAACGGGCCGATATGACACGACACGGTACGATTAAAAACGACATAGTACGGCATGATTAAGTAAACTGGTCGGTACAACATAGCACGACGCGATTAAAAAATGGCACGGTACGACATAATTAAGTAAACAGGTCGGCACAACATAGCATGAAGCATGGTTGGCACGAACCTAAATGGAACCTGCCTACTGGCCCGGTCCGTTTGATATTTCTAGCTATGCTTTACAGACTACCATTGCAATAATCTTATGGTTTGATTGAAGTCAATAATGTCTTAGAAAAATGGACACCAACAAGTCACCAAGTCACACAACGATTGTCTTTCAACTTAATACCGGACTTGTCGCCCATAAGGCCATAAACAACTTGAAGAACTACTTCATTGTGTAGAGCATCTTCCCTCTGGAACTCAATAGTTTAGTGATTCTTATTTCTTAATGCATATTATTAATTGTCTGCACATCACAATTTATTGTTAAACAATGAGTTTTGACTGGAACTTCATTTGATCGGGTTTAAAATAGATCGATCAACTGTGCAAGTCGACCATAAATGATACTATATATCGGTGATCTTCATTTTTTGACCTAGCCAAGCCATACTCTCTCTCCGTTGTTGTCCGGAAAAAAAATCAAAGACATATCTAGAGATATCATGAAGAGTGTTTCTTTGTGGGATCAAATCCTTCTTGGTGTTGCCATTTACACCATATTTATCGCCTATGGATATCGACAAAAAGGTGACGACTATGGAAATGCTACCTATATTATTATTATGGCTTATTTGCAAGGGCACCCCCTTAACTATCACTTTTTGGCAACCTGACCCCCTAAACTATAAAACATGCCAACATGACCCCCCAACTATCAAATTCCAGCAACTTGACTCCTTCCCCTCAAATCCGTTAAAAATATGGACGGCAACGACGGAGAAGCTAGACAAATATACCCGTTGGAACAAAACTAGGTTTTTTGTTCTACACTTGGCCAAAACGATCGATCGATCTATCTCTCTCACTCCTTCTCAGCTCCACGCTACTACTCTCTTCTCCTCCTCTTCGATATGGATTGAAACCCTAAAAACCCCATGAATCGAAAGCCTAAAACCCCATAAACTGATCGAACCACCTTCTCCATCTCCATCTCCGTCTCCAATCGACACCCACGAACCCTAAACCGATCGAAACCCTAAAAACCCCATGGATCAAAACCATAAATCTTCATAAACTCTTTCTCCATCTCCATCTCCAATCGACAGCCACGAACCTTAAAACACTCGAAACCCTAACATATGTTGTTGCTGGTTTTTTTTAGAGGTAACTCGAGTTCTTGTATGTTGTATGGAGAGAGAGAGAGAGAGAGAGAGAGAGAACCTAAAGGGGAAGGTGAGAACACATTCTCATTCACCTGGTAATTGAGATGTGTGTGTGTGAGAGAGAGAGAGAGAGAGAGAGAGAGAGTGAGAGAGAGGTGGGTATAAATAAATATAATTCTGTCCTAAATGGCATTTTGGTATGTATATTTCATTTTTCGTCCATATGTTTTATCGAGTTGGACGGAAGGGGTCAAGTTGCTGGAATTTGATAGTTGGAGGGGTCATATTATCACGTTTTATAGTTTAAGGGGTCATGTTGCCAAAAAGTGATAGTTGAGGGGGTGTCCTTTCAAATAAGCCTATTATTATTATTATTATTATTATTATTATTAGTAGTAGTAGTAGTAGTAGTAGACACTAGTAGTGCTTTTATTATTAGTATTTATATTTTTATTACATTTGTAGGACACTTGGCGCAACTCTATTAACTTGGAAGTTATTAGGACACATGGCTTCTCAGCTTCTCCTACACATTTGGAAGTTGAAGAGGACAAGTGGAAGCAAGAGATTAAAAGAGTGCAAGAGAAGGAAAGAAGTTATTTCCAATATTTTGTTGTTTTTCCTATAAATAGTCTCATTTGGCTTCATCGTGAACTCTCTCCAATAAATCAAAGTCTTTATCTTTGTTTGTCTTTAAATTTTTGGAACTACAACCCAATGGGTTGCAGTATTTTATTTTTATTGTCTTATTTTTATTGCCTTTCAATTCCAAGTTCTTGGAGTGGAAATAATTTAGAATTCTACTATCGATTTTGTTCTTGAAGATTGGCATTTGCCTCGCAACATCAATTTTCTTTTATGCGTCGATATATCACTCGAAGATTAACAAAAGTTTCTTTCGTTGGTCTTCAACCTTGTTCTTGCCACCAATTTCGCATTTGATTCGATTGTCACATGATAAGCGCGTAAATGTTCACATTTGTACCTCCTAATTTATAATTGTTATGTCCTCTTATATTATTACTTGGAGTTTAATTTCTCTCTCTCTCTCTCTCTCTCTCTATATATATATATATATATATATAGGTAAAGGATCTAATCCGGACTTTTGATTTCCGGACTTTTTATACAAATTTTTTTTTTTTTGACGATCCGATTGTCAATGTGTTGGAAAGGTGTTTTCAAGGGTCCTCGCGGAAAATCTTCAAAACACCGGGAAGGGCTTGATCCAAGCGCGCAAAAATATATAAATACGCTTTTGCGAAAACCGCTTGGATCAAGGCCTTCCCGGGTATTATTTTTTTAATATTTTCCGCGAGGACCCTTGAAAACACCTTCAACACATTGGACGGATCGGATTTTCCAAAAAAAATTTGCAACAAAAAAAAACCCTATTTTTTCCTTATTTCCGGGAGTGTGGACTAGAAAATCCACCTATATATATATATATATATATATATATATATATATATATATATATATATATATATGTCCACACCCTTATGTCCACACCTTACATCCAGACCTTCATTTTACGGCCAAATGGCCGGGATCCGAACCGTCGTTCAAACCCCCTTTGTGATCCCTCAGTGTGTATCCAATCCGTTTCCAAGGAGTTCAAACCCGGAATTTCTGAAGTTTTCACACCGTTCAAAACTCTTGCAGAGGTACGATTGAACTTCAAAAACCGGGTTCATGACCTAGGTTCTTTGAGGGGATCCTCCCGGGCCGAGGGTGACTCTAATAGTCATCTCTAGGCTCGGGTGGTCGAATATTTCATAAAAAATCAAGTTTTTCTAGCAAGAGCAAGCTACTGTTCTAAAACCAAAATTTCGAAATTTTTCTCAAAAACTAAACTGCACGGTTAACCTAAGTGCACCGTACGGCCCACTTAGGCAAGCCGTGCGGCTAACCCATGCAGAACAAAAAGTTTCCCCTGTTTTTCCTATGTTCATGCTCTGTTTTCTGGTTATTCTGCGGTTTGTTTAATTACGTTTTTGCCCTTCTATTCTCTTATTATTGTTATTAAGCCCCTTTTGCTTAATTTTATTCCCGTTATGGTTCTATTTGTTTTTTTTTATTTCTCGTTATTTATCTGCTTACCCGTCAAAGTTTTCAATAAAACATTTTCCAAAATCCCACAAAATTTAGTAGAGACCGGGAATTTCCCAGGCGACCGGGGTGCTTTTCAATAAAACCTTCCCCGTTCGTAACCTGGCTTCCGAATCCAATAATCTTTTCGCAGATCAAATCCTTTTCCAAAAACAGCACAAGAGTCATTTTTTTATTTATTTTCCAAAACGGTTTCTCGGGTGCCAAAATCATTTTCTAAATAAATCCCGGGTGGCGACTCATATTTTTCTCTTCACTTTTCCAATCACCAAAGAGGCATCCGAGCCGCGTGGATCCCACCGTCCACACCCACCAGTCGAGATGAAGGCCAAGCAGCCTAATCAGGGCGACTGTACCCATAACTACCCTAACGAAATTAGGGCACAGCTGCATAGGGTTTAACTGGCATCTATTGCAGACCTCCCTGAAAAAGGGGTGTAAAGGGAGTCTAAGGCCTCCCTCAACTATGAAAATCAAGGGGATGTGAATCCTATTTTCATCTTTACCCTGTTCTCTCATATCGTTGCTGTTATCTAGACGGAATCGAATATCGGCAGGGATACTATAGGTCCGTCGAAATTCCGCTATTTTTTCAGGGGTACTTAGTAAAGCTCTGTGCCTACCCATTGCCTCTGGAAATTAGGGTTTCACAGTTGAAACCCGGAAAACAAGAATATGAACAGACGATGGGAACAACGAAGAGAACAAACACGAAATAGAAATGGAAGTCTGGAAAGGTCACTTACGTGAAGAAGATGGACCTAATACGGTGTTCTCCGACGAGAGCGGAGGACGTTTTTTCCGACGAAAAACCGGAAAAGAGGTGGGGTTGCAGGAAGCTTGGAGCGTCGACAATGGCGAACAAAAGTTCTCTTCTCTCTTCTTTGCTTCTGACGAGTATGAAGTGAAGGAGAAGGGGAGAGGTTTTTGGGTTTAGAAGGTTTTGGGAGGGAAAAGTAATGATTATCCCGCCCGAAACCCCATAAAAGTGGAACGTGACGTATGAAAAACGTCAGCAAGATCGTCCTTCGGGCTTATCCGAGCCACCAACGGGTCATTTCGCATTTAATGCGATGACAGCATTGCCACCCACGTGGAGGGGAGGCGTGCAAGGGGTGCATCAAGAGCCGTTGAAGCTCTGTGCACTACTGATGAATAACAGTAGTGACAGAGCTGGGGAGCAATTGGAGTGGGTAAAACCTGATTAACCTACTACTAGGCATAGCACGTGCCTATGACAGTCACCACGAGAGGGTGAATAGCTCGGCACCACGTAGGGGGGGGGGGTCCTTAAACCCTTTGCCGAGCTGTACTGACCATGAATAAGGTCGAGGTAATAAGAATAAGTAAATAAGTCAGGATACACTAGCTCGGCTCAAGTCACTAAGGGATCCCCCTGACATGGCCGAGCTATATGGGGCTACGTGTATAGCTTAAACATCATTATGGAAAACATAATTCAGCTCGACGTCATAAGCTGATTTATGTACAATTTATTCTGAGCTACGTGGAAGCACGACAACGCCACGTACAAGGCGATGAAGACATTCCAGAATATTCTACAGCGGCTCATTATGAGATAAGGAGCAATCCCGTAAAGTAAGGGATCGATAGGGGAAGTCCTAATGTGATTAGGAGTTTGCCCCATATAGGGAAGAATCCTATATGGAAAGAAGGACCTCTGCTGGACGAGATCTAGCATGGTATGGAAGTTATCTCTTAATAGGAAAGTCCTATTAGGAGAAGGATTCCTAAAGAGAGTAGGAAACAGGGGGCACGAGATGCCTAAGATGATGAAGGTCTACACCTATAAATACAGGGCCATAACCATGACAAAAGGTACGCTGTGAATTGCTTTCATATGCATTGAGTAGTTTGTGAATCCAAGTACGTGATACTAACTTAGCCATCGGAGGGCCTTTGCCACCAAGAGGCAAAGGTGCTCTAATCCTTTCTTTACCTTGCAGATTCAGGGACCGGGTCAAGTCAGCACGTGATTCAGGCTAACTTGGATTTACGCCCCCTACACTTTTAAATCTAAATAACAACCCAATGAGTTGTTTGTACCATTGCCCATCACAAAATTTGAGGAAATAGATATTTTAAACATGCGGAAGAAAATAGTGGTTAGAGATATTATTGGCAAAAGAATAAACAAAGGATATTACCAAAAATGAAAAGAGAGAGAGTGAGAGTTTTGAGAAGAATATTTTAAGAAATATTTTTGAGATAGTGTTTGGATGAGTTTTTAGAAAAAATAATAATTAGAGAGATGTGTAATAATTGGAGAGAGATAGAGAGGGAAATGAAAATAATGATTGGAGAGAGGGGTATGAGTATAGAGAGAAATGTGATTAATGATTGGAGAGATGAGAGATGAGAAAAGAATCTTTTGAAATTTCTTTTAGAAATGTGAATTGAACAAAGTGCATTCGGTAGGGTATTTTCTCTGAGTTTTTCCTTTTGTGAATTTTGTTGATTGCACGGCCACAATTTTAATAGATAGGTGATCGTAACGGGCCTAACGGCTATAAATTTTGCTCTTGCTTGTATGTCTAAACATTTTGTTAAAAATTGTTTTATTCTATACTCCTTCCGTCTCATTTTATTTGCTGTCTAAACATTTTGTTCAAATTTGTTTTATTCTATACTCCTTCCGTCCCATTTTATTTGCTCCCTACGATTATGAGTCCCTTTTTTTTGAACTCTTGTAATTTTTTAGTATATAATATATATATTTTATATACAATATCGATCTTATTTAATAGATCTCAATTAGCTCTATTAAAAAAAATTAAACATTGTAAAACTTTATAAATAAAAAACATAGACGTTTGAAAATGATACTAATATTAGTGGGGAGCAAATAAAATGGGAGAGAGAGGGAGTACAATATAGATTTGTTGAGAATGGGTCTGGATTCATCCGATTTATTAAAGCTAAAATGACGACACCACGCTAATGCCATAACTAACATCATGAAATATTTGACCAGCCAAACGGGTGCTAGGTGGCGGTGCTTGTCGCGCATCTAGGCAATCCAAAAGTGTTTGGGATGTTTCGAACCCCCCTTCCCTTCTTCCCTCTTTCTCTCTTTAAAACTCCGAACATCCAAGACACTTTTTGATAACTGAGATTAGTGACGAGTACCATCACGTGATACCTGTCTGACACCCTAGTTCTTCTCAAAATGAGGAAGGGAGGATTATGAGCCCCAGTATGGTAAAGCAAAAAAGAGGCTGAATTCACTCGACTATGAATCTCAGTCATCGATTGCCGTTTCTGCACTATTTTTCTTTTTTGTTTCACTTTTGGGTGGATTATCTGGGGCAACTAGCATTGATTGAAGGGTGTGCCATTGTTTATCCCGGCCATACACTACTACAAAAAGGGCTAAAGATCACGCTTAAAAAATAAAAAAGATCTCAGTTTTTGTAAAAACGTGATAAAAAAATAAGAGCTATATTTTTTTTTATCACGGTTAAGTTTATAAACCGAGATGAAAAACACTTTTAATCTCGGTCATCTAAAAAACGTGATTAAAAATAAAAAGTAAATTAAGCTTTTAGGCTCAGTTTTTCAAAAGATTTTAGCACCCAGTTGCTAAAATCATGATATTTCAAATAAAAAAATGAAGTGGTTCCGTGTATCGTTTTTCGATTTTTTTCGCTCCAAATTAAATTACTCCTCGTGTACTTTAATTTGGTGCAAAAAAAATCGAAAAACGATACACGGAACTACTTCATTTTTTGATTTGAAATATTATGATTTTAGCAACTGGGTGCTAAAATCTTTTGAAAAATCTCGGTCCTGTAAAAAGTGTGATTGTAAGTAAAAAAATATATCTCGCTTTTAACAAGGACCGAAATGGAAAAGTTTTTTTGAAAAAGCAAGATGGAAAGAAGTATTTTGACATATAAATTAAGTGTGATTGTAAGTATGAGAATATATCTCGTTTTTAACAAGTACTGAGATGGAAAAGTTATTTTGAAAAAAATTCGCAAAAATTTTCCTATGAATTATATAGGCTCACTCCTACATAGTGAAATTCTTGGCTCCGCCCCTGGGTGGGACGAAATTGTAGTTTTGCTAACTGGAGTTTTACATTACAGCTTCGGAAACGATAATCTGACGATTATTGTAGAAAAATTGCCCAAGGAGTTTGGCTACATAGCTATGTGAAACTAAAGTGTTCCGCCTGCCCTTGATGTCACATGTCTTATTCCTATATAGGCCAAACATTTTTAACTTTAGGGCCATTGAAAGTTTGTCCGATTGTTAACAGCAGGTCTTGGAACTAGGCAATTAGATACCGAAAGCTGACCGAAATATTCGGTTATAAAAATAAAAGAATTGCCCAAATCCAAGTAACGTACCCAGCCCGGCTTTACCAAGAGGAAAAAACGTACCTATGAGACCATAATCTAATCGTGTATAGGAGAAGTTTCTGTTTTTTAGGTGGAAGAGAAGCTTCTATGCTGAAAATTTCAATCCAAAAGTTCATATATATGCATGCACCAGCCCACTGATAACAATAAAACAGTATTCTCTCTTTCTCTCTCTCTCTCTCTCTCTCTCTCGATGGCCTCAGCTTTTTTAATGACTTTTCTAGCTATCGTTCTGGTGGTACTGGTTCCTGGCAGTGTTGTTAAAGGAGACAATAATATCCCCCCTATTCTTTCTCCTTACGTTGGTACTCTCTCTCTCTCTTTCTCTTTTATATATATATATATAGGAAGATGTTCTATTAAGGACTCCCTCACGGATCTCCTCCGTGAAGACCACCCCTTTTCTGATTTTCCGGACTAAATTTCGACGATCCGAACCGCTTAATGTGTTTAAAACATGTTTATATATATATATATATATATATACACTACTTTCATAGACCACCATAAAACTTCCTTTTTGGTTGATACCTTATCAACCTTCTCTTTTGGACCAAGTATTGTATATGTATATAATTGTCAAATGATAGGGTGCAATCCTCGTTGTCGTTGGAATGCTCGTATTGCGTTGTGATGCCGTGTTGCACTTGTGCCCTTTAATCCTTGTAATTTGATGAATTATTTGTGTGGTGATTAATTGATGGACAGACAACATATGCAAGGAAGTGGAGTGTGGAAAAGGAACATGCCAAACAGCACTTGGGTCCCCATTCAACTTCAAATGTGAATGCAATGAAAATTGGAAGCGCACCACCCTTGACAACGAAACTAATTTAGAGTTTCTTCCTTGCGTCATCCCAGATTGTAAAATTTTCTCTTCTTTTCCTTTTGTTTTCCGATCAT